>QJPP01004946.1:0-124107 GCA_003996215.1 Jaltomata sinuosa
TTAGCCCAATGGATCACAAACATTCCTATCGGCCCTGCAAAGGCTCAACAGCTTTACAGCAAACATAACCAGCCAAACATAAAAGCTCTATGTTCGGGACTCACGGACATTCCCAAATAACCCACCATCTATGTTCCAGATTCGATACATGGTCGCACAGGACCACAAGGGTAATATATAATACTATGCGATTACTATAAACAACGTATAAAATAAATGGACAGAAAGGCGGAGAAGGTCTGGGGGACCAATCTATAACAACCCACCCAAGGATACTAGTTAGAGCAGTTATAGTCTATATACGCAGTCTAGATAGGAGAAACCATAACCTACCTGCCGTCCGACGAATAACTATGGGGATGATGTCATCCAGGCTCATACTGCTTCGAGAAGCTCCGAATCGCAAAACCACTATCAATACAATAATCTAGGTATCAAAACAAGACTAACGATACACATATTGCTATAATAATAGCTGGGTCAAAGTTTGGGTCACAAACAGGCCCCTCGGTCCCGCAACCCAAACCCAAAAATGAAGAAGCGCATGACGATCACCACACTCCAAGGTGTGCATGCTCAGAATTATAGAGTATTTGGCCATGGAAAAGGCTCCAACCAACCAATTATAAGAACAAATTAGGAAACAAAGTGGTGGATTAACGGGTTTTAAGCGGATAAAACTTACCAATTATGATGGAGGAGCGATCACAAGCAAGAATTATGCACCCCCACACCGAGAATTGACCGAATATAGAGTTGGTGTCATGCCCGAGGCTACCCCTGGATGCGACACATTGCTTAGTGTCACAAGTGACCCCAAGCTAACCCCTGGCATGGCATATCTACAAAGAAAAGCAATTTAAAGTAATTCACTGTGCGGAAGCTGAAACTAGTTTTTATATCTGAGAGCGGGAAGAACCCAAATGTCTGAATATAGATAGTATAGTGTTAACTGAAAATAACACCAACAACTGTTGAGTTTAGTCTATGTTTGAAAGCCATCTAACTGAAATAAGAGTTGCTGGGACATTCCCCTAACTAACTCAAATTAATCTGAAAACTGAAGATAAATATTGAAATAAAGGCATGTCTCTTGTCCTCGGATGAATGAGGATGCGCCATTGGGCTGCTGAGTACGGACCAGAGGTTGAACTATGCGCGATCTGGATGTTGAGTGTTTGAACCTACATCATGAAATGATGTAGCACAAAAGTGTGCGTCAGTACTTTGAATGTACTGAGCATGCAGAATACAGACTGGACTGAACAATATATATATATATATATACAACTGAGCCAGAAATAGATATGCTGAAATATAATTGAAAGCTGAATTGGATGCAATGGCCAAGTAGAAATCATGTAACTGTAACATGCTGAACTGCATAACTGAAAAACTGGATACATGGTCAATGCAATACTGAATATGGACTGTGGGAGCTACTGTTAACCGACATACCCCAAGCTGAGCTAACTATGGGGCCAATCTGTAACCCTGACTGGAAGGGCGTTCATACCTTGCCAAGGGTACAAACTAAACTGATGTGGATCCACTAAACTGATGTCCACAAGGGACAAGGATGTACAACCTAGTCTGACAGCTGACTCCTCTAAACCTATGGTGGAGCCGTAGTTCTGGGACTTGGGGACTGTTGCTAAAGGTCATACCCTAAACTGACAGCTAAGCCCTCGTCCCCTAGTCCGCTCGGTACTAAGTTTACTCCACTGAATACATAAGCCATGAATGCAAACTAAAATAATGGATAGCTCAAATACTGATAATTTACTGAGAATGCAATATACTGATACTGAAACAGATGGCATTCATATTCTGAACATAAGTGACTGAATTATCTGGGAATGCAACATAAACACACTGAAGATTATGGCATTCAACTTCGGAGAAACTGATTATCTGGCTGATCTGTCTAGCAAGTATAATTTATGGAATGCTGGAAATTATCACAAGCTAGGGTTCTGTATTCTAAGCATGAACTGTACTAATCCTTCCAAGAAACATGCACTAAACCTCACGTAGATCATAACATCTGAGTAATAAGGAAATCTCTAAGGTTTACAAACCCTAGGTCTAATCAAGCATGAGGAAACTGAAGGAACTAACTGAATTCTAGGGACCTAATGGGTGAAAGGAACCCACTAGTGAAATTCCACATACCTGGATGAAGATTTCACGGTTGAACCTTTGGATTCTGAGAGAAACTCGGAGAAAACCCTTTTTTCCTTGTTCTTGAGAGAGAGCGTTCTGTTCTTGAGATATTTTCTAAGTATGAGTGATTTAGGAGTAATGAGGAAAAAATAGAGTTAAAAACCCTTTTATTACTCCCTAAATGACATAGGGTCGGAATTAAAATAATTGGGAAAAAACTGGACTGCCTTTGGGAAAGTTTAAAAGAATCTACAAAAAATCGCGCTCAGGGACTACGGCTTGGTTGACGGACCGTCCTTCTAAACGGCGAACCGTCAACTGGAGTCGTGGTTCTGCCTGAGCGTTTTAGGGTTTCTGGTCCTAGGAACGACGGTTCAATAGGACGGTCCATCCTTTTGTATGACGGCCCATCGTTTGACCCATGGTTCCTGGGGCTGGAACTGGGGTCCTATGATTCTGGGAAATTACGACTCCTCAGGATGGACCGTTCTTCTTAAAGATGGCCCGTCAAGGGACTCGTGGTTTCTGAAGACAGAGCTGAGGGTCCACTGGAATTGGGACTACGGTTTGAATGATGGACCGTTTTTCTGAACGATGGTTTGTTGCCTGAATCATGGTCCCTGGGGTAGAAATGATGGGCTACTATTTCAGGGATTACAATTTCAAATGACAGACTGTTCTTCTAAATGGCGGTCCGTGGTTTGAACCGTGATTCCTGGGAACTTGAACTTTTCTGAAATTTTTATTTTCTACTGGTTTTATGAGCTTAGTCTGGGCTTGGAAGTTCTGGGGTGTTACAATATCTCCTCTTTGGGATCATTCGTCCTCGAATGAAGACAAAACAAGCTGGGTTTAGAGGGAAAGAGCTACAATCCCTACCAACAGAGTACTAGAAACTGATATTTAACTGAACTGAGTTCCATGAACATACAAGTATGCTGAAATGCAAGGAAAACAGATGGAAAAACATACTGAGACTGAATTACGCAAGAGTAAACTGAAAGACTGAAGAGGAACTATTACCTCAAGCTGGAACTGAAGTGGAGGGAAAGAGGTGAGGGTACTTGGACATCATGGCTGCTTCTGCTTCCCAAGTAGCTCCCTCTACGAGCTGATTCCTCCACAAAACTTTAACTGAAGCGACTTCCTTATTCCTCAATGTACGAATCTGACGGTCAAGAATCTCAACTGGAACCTCCTCATAGGTGAGACTATCCTTCACAGCAACACTCTCTAAGGGTACTATCGATGTTAGATCACCCACATACTTCTTCAGCAAGGAAATGTGAAAGACTGGATGAATCGATCTAGTTCTGCTGGCAACTCTAACTCATAAGCCACATTACCAACCCTTTTCAGGATTCTGTAAAGGCCTACATACATGGGACTGACCTTCCCTTTCTTGCCAAATCTCATCATTCCCTTCATGGGTGACACTTTCAGAAAAACCCAATCATCGATTTCGAACTCTAAGTCTCTTCTCCTAATATCTAAATAGGATTTTTGACAACTCTGAGCTGTCTTAAGCCTGTTTCTGATAAGCTGAACTTTTTCCATAGCTTCATGGACTGAATCTGGTCCAACTAAAGCTGCTTCACCTACTTCGAACCAACCAACAGGTGATCTACACCTACGCCTATTAAGAGCCTCATATGGGGACATCTGAATGCTGGAATGGAAACTGTTGTTGTAGGCAAACTCTATGAGAGGTAGGTGATCGTCCCAACTACCCTTGAAATTGATCACACAAGCCCTCAATATATCCTCTAAGGTCTGATGGTATGCTCTACCTGGCCATCCATCTGCGGATGAAATGCCATGCTAAGTTTTACCTTAGTACCAAGACCTTTCTGAAACGATCTCCATAAATGAGATGTAAACTGAGGACCTATATCTGAGATGATAGACAAAGGAACTCCATGCAACCTGACTATCTCGCTGATGTAGAGTCTGGCATAATCCTCAACTGAATCTGTTGTTTTAACTTCCAAGAAGTGAGCTGACTTAGTGATTCTATCCACTATTACCTAAATGGAATCATGTTGTCTGCGAGTACGAGGTAAACCCGTAATGAAATCCATATTAACCACTTCCCACTTCCAAGTAGGAATGTCAATTTCCTGAGTCACACCTCCTGGTTTCTGATGTTCTACCTTAACTTGCTGGCAATTTGGACACTTAGCCACAAACTTTGCGATGTCCCTCTTCATGTTGTTCCACCAATACACTTCCTGTAGATCACGGTACATCTTAGTGGCACCTGGATGAATGGAATATCTAGAGTTATGGGCTTCTGTGAGGATCTGT
Organism: Jaltomata sinuosa; assembly: GCA_003996215.1. Lineage (NCBI taxonomy): Eukaryota > Viridiplantae > Streptophyta > Magnoliopsida > Solanales > Solanaceae > Jaltomata > Jaltomata sinuosa. The sequence goes on from QJPP01004946.1 coordinate 4,474, forward strand.
TGTCTCAACTCACCCACATTTGGAACACTCAAGCTACCTGGTAGCGAAGCACACCATCTCCCCCTTGGGAGAAGACCTTCACTTTCAGTTGTTGAACTGCACCCTTTAACTGAAGCAATATAGGGTCACTATCTCGTTTCCCTTTAACCTCTGCTGCTAATAAAGATTCTGCTCCATTCTGAACCATCACACCACCATCTAACGTGTCCATAAGGCAAACTCCTAAGCGATCAAGCCGATGAACATCCCTGACTAATTCTTTCTTTTCTTCCTAAACATAAGATACACTACCCATAGACAGTCTGCTGAGAGCATCAGCCACTATGTTGGCCTTGCCCGGATGGTAGAGTACATTCATGTCATAATCTTTGAGGAACTCAAGCCATCTCCTCTGATAAAGATTCAACTCCTTCTGGGTAATTACATATTGGAGGCTCTTATGATCTGTGAACACATCAATGTGAACACCATATAAATAGTGTCTCCAAATCTTTAGGGCAAACACAACAGTTGTAAGCTCGAGGTCATGAGTCGGGTAGTTCTTCTCATGAACCTTAAGCTGTCTGGAAGCATAAGCTATGACTTTACCCTGCTACATTAAAACACAACCTAGGCTGACTCTGGATGCATCACAATAAACCACATAACCATCTGAACCCTCTGGTAGAGTCAAGACAGGAGTTGTAGTCAGCCTGGTTTTCAGTTCTGAGAAACTTTTCTCACACTCATTTGACCATTGGAACTTGACCTTCTTCTGGGTCAATCTAGTCAATGGGGATGTTATAGATGAGAATCCTTCAATGAACCTCCTGTAATAGCCGGCCAAACCCAAGAAACTTCTGATATCTATAGGAGAGGTGGGTCTGGGCCAGTGCTTTACAGCCTCAATCTTCTGATAATCAACACGGATCCCTTCTCTGGTACTACATGACCAAGGAAAGCGACAGACTACAACCAGAACTCACACTTACTAAACTTAGAGAATAGCTGGCCATATTTGAGAGTCTGTAGAACAATACTCAAATGACTTGCATGCTTTTCCTCATTTCGGGAATAAACAAGGATATCATCAATAAAGACAATGATGAATAAGTCCAAATACTGTTTGAACACCATGTTCATCAAGTCCATGAAAACTACAGGAGCATTGTTTAGTCTAAAAGACATAACAACGAATTCATAGTGACCATACCGAGTCCTGAAGGCTGTCTTCAGGATGTCACTATCTCTGACTCTGAGCTGGTGATAGCCGGATCTGAGGTCTATCTTGGAAAAGAAACTAGCTCTCTGAAGCTGGTTGAACAAGTCATCAATCCTGGGGATGGGATACTTGTTCTTGATGCACATCCTAAGAGAATCGTTTTTCTTACGCACGAACAACACTGGAGCACCCCATGGTGAAATGTTGGGTCTGATGAAGCCTTTGTCTAAAAGGTCCTTCAACTGTTCTTTCAATTCCTTAAGCTCAGCTGGAGCCATTCTGTAAGGAGGAATTGAGATAGGCTGGGTATCTGGAAGGAGATCAATTCCGAAGTCGATTTCTCTTTCTGGAGCGACTCCGGGAAGATCTTCTGGAAAAACTTCTGGAAACTCACTGACTACTGGAACTGACTCAAGAGTTGGGGTTTTGGAGTTTGAATCCTTAACCCGAATTAGATGATAGATATTCCCTTTGGAAATCATCTTTCTGGCCTTAAGGTAGGAAATGAAATGGCCTACAGGCACTGAGTTACTACCCTTCCACTCTAGGACTGGCTTGTTAGGAAACTGAAAATGAACGATCCTAGTTCTGCAATTGACTGAGGCATAATAGGAATGTAACCAATCCATGCCTAGAATGATATCGAAATCTACCATTTCTAACTCTATAAGATCTGCTGAGGTGACCTTCTGGGAAACTGTGACTTGGCAATTTATGTATACCCATCTAGCTATGACTGGGTCACCAACTGGAGTAGAGACTGAGAAGGGTTCTAGAAGATTTTCTGGACTGACATCAAAGTTTACTGCTATATATGGAGTAACGAAAGAAAGCGTAGCTCCTGGATCTAACAATGCATAAACATCGAAATTAAAGACTCGTAACGTACCCGTGACTACATCAGGACAATCCTCCTGATCCTGTTGGGCCTGAAGAGCATATAACATGTTCTGGCGCTGACCACCACCCGTACAAGATGAGGCACCCTGTTGAGTGGGGAGACCTGCTGGAGCTGCTATGGAACCAGTCTGAGGGCGAACATCCTTACCCTTCTGAGAAGCTATGGGACAATCCCTCATCATGTGGCCTGTCTTACCACACCCAAAGCAATTTCATCTACCTGTCATGCACTCACCTTGGTGGTTCCTACCACACTTCTTGCAAAAAGGATTTGTGCGTCCACTAGTAATCGTACCTTGGGACTTGGAGTCAGACACTCTGTCCCATCGGTTCTTCTTGAACTTAGGTGCTGGGGCACTAGGAGTAGATGGAGCTGGAGCTGAGTTTTTATGGCAAAACTGAGAGCGATTTCAACCCTCTGACCTCTGCTGATAGTGGCTAAAATCATCTATCCTAGCCCTCTTAGCATCACATCCCCTTTCTTTGATCTTCTCCTCCTCAATCTGTTGAGCATAAGTGACTAACCTGGAGAAGTCCATTTCTTTAACAAGCATGGATGTCTTGCATTCCTTGACCACATCATCGGATACACCCAACACGAACTTACTCATACGAGCTTGTGGTCAGCTACTATTGCGGGAGCATACTTGGACAACTGCGTGAACTTCAAAGCATAGTCCGTTACACTCATACCATCCTGCCTCAAGTTGATGAACTCCTGAACCTTAGCTTCCCTAAGCTCTAGTGGGAAGAACCTGTCCAGGAAAGCAGTCCTGAAAATATCCCAAGTCACTGGTCCTGCATTGGCACAACAGGATTCCTTCCACTGCTGATACCAAGTGTAAGCCACTCCCTTCAGCTGATAAGCGGCCAAGTCTGCACCCTCGACTGGAGTGACACCCATAATGTCAGTGACCTTCTGAATGTCCTCTAAGAACTCTTGGGGATCCTCTTCTGACCTGGACCCATAAAACTCTGGAGGGTTCATCCGAGTGAAGTCACGGATCCTGGCTGCAGCAGCATTAACCTGAGGTGGAGCTGGTGCGGCAGCTTGTTGGTTGACCTGGGTGGTCATGGCTTGAGCGAGCACTTGGAAAGCATCCCTGAATTCGGCATGCGTAACCTGCTCGTTCAACGGATCCACTAGAGCTGTTGGCTGATTCCTAGCGTTTGCTCTTCTGGGAGGCATTTTTCTGAAATGCAAAGGGCATGAGTTAGAACAGAGGAGAATTTTAAATAGAGTTCATTCTCTATAGCACGAACTGGAAGAGAAAGAAAGGAAGTTATTCCTAATGACGTCTCATAGCTTCTCCCCCATAGGTGTGGCGCGCTTCACACCCATGAAGAAGACTCCACTCGACGCGGCTTTCAGACACCCTAGGACACTTGAACCTCATGCTCTGATACCAATATTGTCACGCCCGAGGCTACCCCCTGGACGCGACACAGTGCTTAGTGATCCCAAGTTAACCCATGGCATGGCATATCTACAAAGAAAAGCAATTTAAGGCAATTCACTGTGCGGAAGCTGAAACTAGTTTTATATCTGAAAGCGGGAAGAACCCAAATGTCTGAATATAGATAGTATAGTGTTAACTGAAAATAACACCAACAAATGTTGAGTCTAGTATATGTCTGAAAGCCATCTAACTGAAATAAGAGCTGCTGGGACATGCCCCAGCTAACTCAGAGGGGCCAATCTGTAACACTGGCTGGAAGGGCGTTCATACCTTACCAAGGGTACAAACTAAACTGACGTGGATCCACTAAACTGATGTCCACAAGGGACAAGGATGTACAGCCTAGTCTGACAGCTGACTCCTCTGAACCTACGGTGGCGCCGTAGTTCTGGGACTTGGGGACTGTTGCTAAAGGTCATAGCCTAAACTGACAGCTAAGCCCTCATCTCCTAGTCTGCTCGGTACTAAGTCTACTCCCACTGAATACATAAGCCATGAATGCAAACTGAAATAATGGATAGCTCAAATACTGATAATTTACTGAGAATGCAATATACTGATACTGAAACAAATAGCATTCATATTCTGAACATAACTTACTGAATTATCTGGGAATGCAACATAAACACACTAAAGATTATGGCATTAAACTTCGGAGAAACTGATTATCTGGTTGATCTGTCTAGCAAGTATAATTTATGGAATGCTGGAAATTAACACAAGCTAGGGTTCTGTATTCTAAGCATGAACTGTATTAATCCTTCCAAGAAACATGCACTAAACCTCACGTAGATCATAACATCTGAGTAATAAGGAAATCTCTAAGGTTTACAAACCCTAGGTTTAATCAAGCATGAGGAAACTGAAGGAACTAACTGAATTCTAGGGACCTAATGGGTGAAAGGAACCCTCTAGTGAAATCCCACATACCTGGATGAAGATTTCACGATTGAACCTTTGGATTCTGAGAGAAACTTGGAGGAAACCCTTTTTGCCTTGTTCTTGAGATAGAGCGTTCTGTTCTTGAGAGATTTGTTAAGTATGAGTGATTTAGGAGTAATGAGGGAAAAATAGAGTTAAAACCCCTTTTATTACTCCCAAAATGACATAGGGTCGGAATTAAAATAATTGGGAAAAGACTGGACTGCTCCTGGGAAAGTTTAAAAGAGTCTGCAGAAAATCGCGCTCAGGGAGTACGGCTTGGTTGACGGACCGTCCTTCTGAACGGCGAACTGTCAACTGGAGCCTTGGTTCTGCCTGTGCATTTTAGGGTCTCTGGTCCTAGGAACGACGGTTCAACAGGATTGTCCGTCCTTCTGGACGACGGCCTGTCGTTTGACCCATGGTTCCTGGGGCTGGAACTGGGGTCCTCTGATTCTGGGAAATTACGACTCCACAGGACGGACCGTTCTTCTGAACGACGGCCCGTCAAGGGACTCATAGTTTATGACGACAGAGCTGAGGGTCTACTGGAATTGGGACTACGGTTTGAACGACGGACCGTTCTTCTGAACGACGGACCGTTCTTCTGAACGACGGTCTGTTGCCTGAACCGTGGTCCCTGGGGCAGAACTGATGGGCTACTGTTTCAGGGATTACGGTTTCAAACGACGGACCGTTCTTCTGAATGACGGTCCGTGGTTTGAATCGTGATTCCTGGGAACTTGAACTTTTCTGAAATTTTTATTTTCTACTAGTTTTCTGAGCTTAGTCTGGGCTTGGAAGTTCTGGGGTGTTACAGCTGGGACGAGTTTAGATCAACAACAATGGAGGATTTCTTATTTTGAATGAAAGAGACGAAGTCCACAATTATTTATACTACAGGGGTCCTTCATCGCGGTCGTGAAGGGATCCCTCGCGGTCGCGAGGACCACGCTGGCTAGATCATCGCGATTGCGACGGCTAGCCACCAGGTCACGAAAAACAAGGGAGGACGAGCTTCATCGCGATCGCAACAGGAGATCACGCGATCTCGAAGAGCAGGGCACCAGGTGCTTCATCGCGGTCGCGAGGAACGAGGCTTGCGATCACGATTAAGGCCTAAAGCCTGAAGCCTGCACCTGCAACAGCCAAAAACCTGCAACTTTTCCACAACTCTGCGGGGCATTCCGGGCACAATCGAAACCCAATACTCACAAACCAGATATGCTATTAGAGTGAAAACGACGTTTCGAATTCAACAGAATCGATGAAACTTCCATACGAGGTCATCTCGGAGGAATGTTGACTGAAGTCAACACTAACTAACGCCAACCAAACACCCGAAATAAGCTCGAATCACCCGGGACCCAAACCAACCAACTACCTAACACAAACTCGACATTTCGAAGCTAACGGCGCTGACAGAATTTCCATTCGAGGTCGTCTTCTCTGAATGTTGACCAAAGTCAACTAAACAAACCCAACTGGCCTGAAAACACAGCACGAGAGAGAATTCCAAGCTGAAAAGCTCCCGAATCTCGACCAAAGGTCCCACTAGACCTAAGTCCACGCTCCGGAGCTAACGAAACTGTCAGAATTCGATTCCGAGCATGTTTACCAAGAATGTTGACTGAAGTCAACGATTTCAAAAGCCTAAAGCTCTAAAACAAAGAACGGCCAAAAATACTAAACAAACAGCCCGTGCACCAAACTACCGGTCCTTGCAAGCCATAAATGACTTGGGTCCGCTACAAGCAAGCTCTAACAGTACAAGAATAGCAAAAATATGTAAATACGGAAGAGTCATTACAGATTTTGATATCTCTTTTGAACAATCTAAGAGGCTCATCGCTTTGGAAGGAATTGATCTTATTCCCACTCAGTTAGGCCTTGAGGACCTATCCTTTGAGACAAGTGTCATTTCTCACATTGTCTCCACCACTCTTTCTCCTCGTGCTGCATCTCAGTCTACTCTCACTTAGCATGATCATTTGATTGCCTAAATCAAGATCTTTTACTTCATGTTGAACTACATGATTGAAGTTGCTTCTGATCCATTAGGCCTGCCTTAAGGCATGGTAATTTCTCGGATCCTAGAAGCCAACAACATAAACTTGGTTGATATTCCCCCTCTCCCATTCAAACAGTGTTATAACTCCAGATCATTGGTTTGTATGGGCTCTGTTCGTACTGATGACTCTTGGATTCTCAAAACTGAGTTTGATGCCCCTGGTGTTGTTACTCCTCCAGCAGTTAAAGCTTCATCTTCCAGTACCATCCCGACTGATTGCTTTATCAAAATTCTTGTCAAACTGACTGCAATGGATAATAAGCTCGAGTCTCCCAAGGACATTCTCATTGTCATTCAGTACCAAATGGAAAAAAACAAGGATGCCACAAAGGAAGCAGGCTCTGACGTTGCAAAAATTCGTCTCAAGCTTGATCGAGTCATCTAAGGAGTTGTCAAGGTTGCTAACAGCATTCAGATTAATGGTGAAGGAATTGCTGCCAAATTATTCAATAAGTTTGACACTCTGAAGAAAGTCATTGTCAACACCATCTGCTATATCCTTCAAAAATGATATGTGGTTTTTAATATTTGTTATTGATGTTATGCTGGGACAATTTTTTTGTTTGTTTTTATTGATGTTTATGTTTCCTGAACCTTAGTTCAGGTGGATGCTGAATGTTACTTTGCTATAATATGCTACTTTATTTGTTTGTTGCTTGTTGTTTCTGTAATTTTCTTTTTGGTTGATGTCAAAGGGGGGAAATTAAGACAGAGGGAGCACTTGAGTCAACTAAAGACTCATGATGTCAAACACATGAAGATTTAAGTTGTCATGATGTCAACTAGACTGGGAGAGAAATCATTGTCTCCAAAATAACAGGAAAGTTGACTACACATTATACTCTTAAATTGTCATCATCAAAAAGGGAGGGATTGTTAGTGTTTAGACTTTAATGACTGACAACTTAATCTTGCAGAAACATAAGGAATGAACGCACCAAGAAATCAGTTGACAAGAAGCCTTAAATCAGGCCTTGATTTAAGGAAATAAGTACCAAAGAGATGACCAAGATTCAAGTACAAGTACCAAGGATTCCGTAGACACTTCTATAAGGAAAGCAAGTCGAATACCAAGATTAATCAAGTACCAAGAAGGAACTAGTACCAAACAATAAAAGGAAATCTCGTACAAGAAAGGAACATCATGGAATCAAGCACCAAATTTCGTGTGAATTAATGAGGTCAATATTCTCCTTAATTCTACATCTACCAAGAAAGGAAAGAAGAGATCTTAAAGAATTGAAGACTCAAAGTAGCGACTGAATTAAAGGGTTGAAGTTTAGTCCAACTTTATTCTTGAAAATAGGATCAATTTAGCCCCTTTTTAATGATCAAATCTCTTGGTTTGCCTTTTGTGTTGAAGACCTTCAAACGGCTCCTTCAACAACTACTTAAAGGACTTTGAAGAACAAAGACTACAAAGAGTCGAAACCTTCTCAAAGTTTTTTGCTCTATTTTTGTCAAGCGTTGTATTTCTCTAGTGATTTACTCTGTACTCGAAAAGGAGAGGAGAGAAAAGATTGGTGGTTAGGCTGTTGTATCAAAAGATTTCGAGAGAAAAGACTCCGAGTATAGTTGTAGGAAATACACTCCACAAAATTCTATACACAAACCAAATTCAAAGAACTAGAAAAGAACGCCCTTGCAACCCAAGGGGGCTGGACTAAGATCCATTTTGAATCTCAATCGGTATAAAAATATTGTGTCAATTCTACTTTCAGTATTTTCAATTTCAATATTTACTTAAGTCGGTAGCTTCAACTCTTACAGTTGACTACAGGGTACTATCAGTCGAATAGAAAAAGAAAAGAAGGCAAATCACCACCTTTTTGCACTTTCAGAAATAGCACAAGATCTTTCAGGGAATAGCTTGAGACTCTCATCATTGTTACCTTTGCTTGGTGTTATACAAGCTTCCAATTTCTTCTACCTAATATAAACAAGCAGAAAAATAAATAAGCCATGCAACTTGACTTTAAATTTGGAATTTGCAGTACAATGTACATGGAGGAACGTATAAGCAGAACCAAGTTTGATACAGACAGAAGAGTAGTCACGCATTTACTAATGCAGCCAAATCCAGAAGTGGATCACTGGCTGCTAAATAGCAAAGCATTCAAAACATCATGAAAAATCTGTACCAAAATGCACCTGTAGATAAATGATGGACGATTTTAAGTTTACTCGAAATTCCAACACTGAGGATACATATATTTGCACCAAGACACTTGTACAAAGAGTTCATAATAAGTAAACAACGTTATCTCAAATCAGTATGTACAAAGTGTTCAAAATAACTAGAACTCTCAGATAGAGACCCCTTGCAACACAATTCACAGTTTAAGTTTTTGCAGAACAGCACAAGTGTTCAATTGTTTTCTACCTCATCGCATTTTCATCTAAAGCAGATTTCTTCTCGCAGCAAAGAAGTTTAGCGATCTCTTCAATCTTTGTTCTTCCTGAAGTTCCTCCTTGCGATGTTGTTGATATGAGTGCCAGAAAGCACTCAATAGCCACCAGGTCTAAGCACTTAATCAACTTACATCATGAGGAGATAATACAACATACAACCAACAATCTGCTACCAGACAAGTAATTCAACAAAACATAAAGAGGAACATGAAAAAATGAGAACCGAGTCAGGATCTCTTCTGAATTATAAACATGAAATTCTTTCAAAATCTAATTCTTTATCAACTATGTTTCTCAATATCAACAAATATATTCATGCTAGAGCCCCAAAACGGGAACAGAAAACTGAGCCATATCAAAGCCCTAAATGAATATGGCATTTTGAACACCAATAACAGCAGGCACACCCCTTTCAGGATCAAATTTAACTGAGCCTCTTCGTGCAAATGACATTCCTTTTCCAAAGATAGTGCCCTAACTTGCTACCTAGCACAAGAGACCATTGTCATCCAAAACTGCCAACAGAATGACATCAGATATTTTTCATATTGGACACAGCAGAAAACATACCCCACGCCCAACGTCCAAAGCAGTCCGAACAGTCCCATTTTGAATTGGGATTACTGCAGCAAGCTGTTCAGTATACTTATCTGCTCCTTGAGGAAACTGCATTCCTCATCCAGAATATCTGAATACACTACCTTCATACTAAATCCATATCTGAATCGCCCTCTCAACTATCTAGTCTCTTACATGGAACCGTGTCATAGGGAACATAGTCCTGGTTTTTTGGCCGAAATGTGGTAACAAATCCCTTATGTGCTGGAATAAGGCAATGTAACTTCTTTTTCTCGAGGAGGATAATGCCTTTCAAGGTAGATCATATTTTAGCTAAGGAAGGTAATGGCATGCTTTTGATCTTGACAGTGTATAATCAGTGTATAGAGTATGAGTTTGGGGCTAAAATTGTCCCTTAACTATTAGAGTAGGTTCATTTTGGTCCTTCAAATATAACTCTGAGCATATTTAGTCCCTTAACTTTATTAAAGTGGAGCACTTTTGATTTTCCTAACAAAACCCGTTTAAAAATAACGGTGTTAAACCCATGTGGCACCCACGTGACTTGTAAAATACAAACCCTTAGAGGTTAAGTGTTAGTTATTATGAGTATATATTTAATTTTGCACGCTCTTAAACACAATTAAGAAGAAATCCGCACAGTCTTCACCAAATTACTAGCTACGCCACTGACTTTAAGAACATTTTGTTACTGCATTTAAGAAAATGGTTATTTTTTTCGAGTGGGCAGATTATTGCGTTCTAAAATTGTCTTCAAATATAAATAGCTACTACTATATTAATCGTAAAAAATTAAGAAGACAAGAAAGAAAGAAAATGTAGATCAATTAAGAAAGAGAAAACACTGTCAAATTTACACCGTTAGAAAATTATCCTTTCCGTTAATTTTTAACATTATTATGTTAGGAAGACCAAAAGTGCTTCACTTTAGTAAAGTTAAGGGACTAAATATGCTCAGGATTATATTTGAGGGACCAAAATGAACCTACTCTAATAGATGAGGGATAATTTTAGCTCAAGACTTTATAGAGTATCACATGGCTTAAGTTCTTTGAATTCTATTGCTGACTCATCAATACTACCAGCTTGGCCACTATGACGGTCTCAAAATTGAGATTTGATAGGATACTGCAGCTCACTATTCTTGGTGACAGCCAAATCTATACTATCTTCCTTCCCAAAAGCCACTTCTTTTCCATGCTCCAAATGAATAGAAGAAACATCATAGATTAGCTACTATAAAAGTAGATCCAGAAGTCGTAGTCCTTTTGTCCCTCGGGTATTCGTTTGCCATTGCATACCTGAAACTGATTTGGTGCTCAGTTACAATGAAAATAAAATCAAACGCAGATGCTCATCTCTCTAGCAAGTGTGTCAAAACTATATACATCCAGGCATCACAAATTGCACTAAAGATGGGCTTTGATTATGAAAATAAAAAAACTTGTAGCTTCATCAAAATATGATAAATTGCTTCTTGATGATCAAGATCATATCTTTGATACATGTGATTTAAACAAGACTTCTTCAATACAACAATTCTACCTTGAAGTTCTCTCAGAATTGTAAAAGTGGCTTCTCAATTGTCCACAGAAGAAGCTTAGGAAATATCGATTCGTACCAAATACTGTCCGAGATTAACCACAAGAAGGAAAAAGATGTAACTCCAACAGTGCAGATCATTGTAGTAAGAAACAGGCAGCGGTTTTAAAAACTCAGCATCATACTTGGAAAAAGATCATATCTTTTAGTGGTCTGATAATTCTGTTTCCGAACAAAATGCAATGGTCCCATCAACTACCGAACTCTTGAATAACATATCTTGGCTCCAATTTAGTGTAACTAGTACATTCAATCATCTGCGCCTTAATCCCAAACTTGAATACAGCTATGTATCTATTCTGCTCTTTCGGGACCCGTCATTCTAGTACTAACTAATTTGACTTTTATGGCAAATTAAGACATATAAGTCTCAAGCCATACTACAAAGAATAAAGCACTAGCGGATAGACAATCACCAATTATTTAAGCAAAAGTAGCTTCAAAAAGCCAAGAAATGCTTTCATTGCAGCAAATTCCTACCAAAACAAATTCTCAAATGTCAACTAAACTAATAAGAAATGATCATATTATTCCCAACAAATCACCAGATCTATAAAACGTATTACAAATGAGATCATCAAGTGAGTACTCACTCAAATAATGAATTATACAAACCGACAAACAAAAAGCAAATTTAAATCAAGAACATCAGATTATTGAATCGCATATAAACTGTGGAGGACTAATGAATATACCTATGGCATCAACAGAAGCCAGAGCTTCCTTTCGCTAACTTCTTGCTTTTGCAGTTTTGAACTCACAAAATGGTGTCTCCCTCTTACAAACATACACACAAGCACATAGTTCAGAGCTTGATGTACAGCAAAAGCTCAATTGGGTCCACCACACAGATAAATAAATTCGGACTTGGCTTGACTTGGTACAATAAAAGTTCAATCGGATTCAATTTGGACTTTTCTTTTTGAAAGATAGGATCCAATTCAATAACATACCCAGTGTAATCCCACAAATGGGGTCTGGGGAGGGTGATGTGTACGCAGCCTTACCCCTACCCTCTGAAAAGGTAGAGATGTTGTTTCCTATAGACCATCGGCTCAAAGATAGGATCCAATTCGAACTTCTTAATACTAAACTCATAGGGTTTTAATTCTGCTCATCTTGACTGGGCATTCAAGTCTATACATACTAAGTGTTGTGCTTAAAAGAAACTAAATAAAATCTAGGTTTGTTATGTTTGTAGTTCTTATTGGAATGTGTAGTCACATGCTGAACGAAGGGTAGCAAAGTGCACCAATCAGACAAGAAGATCAGCTGGGACCTACGAGCAAATAGATGGAGAAATAGAAAAGTGGACCTACATTCATTGAGATCTAAGGAGTTTGGTAGAAAGAAAATGAACCACAGAGAAAAACGTAACCATACTTAGAAAGACCAACCTCCTACGCAACGTACTCCTTTTGTAACTAGAAGATGGGAGGGTCAACACACATTAGTTAAGTCGGAGCAATATTTCAGCCGAGTAGCAGTACATCATTTTGGTAAATGCATTCACTTCACCAGTTAAATTACCCGCTACTGTTTCACAACAACTAGCAAATCAAATGTAATTGCACAATCATGCAACATTTTAGCAACCACTCAGAAATACAGTTCACCCATCAACTCTTGCTAACTGCTGCTACTAGTTACTGATTGATTGAACAAAAAAAAACTTGTACATCTCAATAAAATTGTTTTGCATGTGTAAACTAGACCAAAGGAATTCATAGCCATCTACTCAAAAATCATATTTCATCACTTCTATTAAGTAAATACGAAACAAAGATGTAATGTTTTGAAAAAGTGAAGCAGCTCCTCCACGCTCGGGTAAAACACCAAAAGCAATCTGTAAACACTTCTCAAAACACCAGAAAACTATTTATGTGAAACCACACATGATACAGCTACCTTTTAAAAAGAATTACTATACATGATGGGAAGGTGAAGGGGGAGAGAGTTACAAGGTGGGGATCGAACCCTCACCAACAAGGTGAAAATTTCAGGTGGTCAACAAACTGGACTACTAAGCTAGCGTTTGGCCACAGATTCCCAAATACTTTTGACAAATATTATTTAGGTAAAGAAGGATTGGTGGAGCAGTATAGGGAGAGAAAGAAGGATTTGCATATGGTGTTTATCGATCTAGAAAAGGCTTACGACAAAGTTCCTAGGGAGGTTCTTTGGAGGTGCTTGGAGGTTAGGGGTGTACCCGTGGCATACACTAGGTTGATCAAGGACATGTACGATGGTGCAAAGACTCGAGTTAGGATGGCGAGGGGAGATTCCAAGCAATTCCCTGTGGTGATGGGATTGCACTAGGGATCGTCCCTTAGCCCTTTTTTATTTGCCCGGGTGATGGATGTGTTGACGCGGCAAATTCAAGACGAGGTGCCCTGGTGTATGTTATTTGCAGACGATTAACTTTTGATTGAGGAGACCCGCGAAGGAGTTAATGACAAGTTGGAGGTTTGGAGACAGACCCTGGAGTCTAAAGGGTTTAGGTTGAGCAGGACCAAGACGAAATATGTGGAGTGGAATTTCAGTGAGGTGACACCTGTGACCGACGTGGAAGTGAGGCTTGACACGCATGTCATCCAGAAGAGAGATAGTTTCAAGTACCTTGGGTCTATTATCCAGGGTAATGGTGAGATTGACGAGGAAGTAACCCATCGTATTGGTGCAGGGTGGATGAAATGGCGGCTCGCATCCAGGGTCTTGTGTGATAAGAAGATGCCTCCCAAATTGAAAGGCAAGTTCTACAGAGTAGCAGTTAGACCGGCTATATTATATGGGGCAGAGTGTTGGCCGGTCAAAAACTCTCACGTTCAGAAAATGAAGGTGGCTGAGATGAGGATGTTGTGCTGGATGTGTGGGTTTACTAGGAGGAATAGGATTAGGAAAGCGGATATTCAAGACAAGGTGGGAGTGTCTTCGGTGGAAGACAAGATGCGGGAAGTGAGATTGAGATGGTTTGGCCATGTGATGAGGAGAGGCGCAGAGGCCCCTGTGCGGCGGTGTGAGAGGCTAGCTATGGATGGTTTTAAGAGAGGTCAAAGTAGACCGAAGAAATATTGGAGAGAGCTGATTAGGCAGGATTTGGTGCAGTTGCAGCTTACCGAGGACATGACCTTAGATAAGAAGGTGAGGAGGGCACGGATTAGGGTAGAAGGTTGGTTGACTCCATAGTAGGGAGGAGTGCAGTGTTTTGTTTCCTTTTTAGTAGTTGTAAGCTTCGTGTAGTTAGATTATTATATTATTTTGTTGTAGTATAATTTTGTGATTATCTGTTGTTTTTGTTTATTGGCTATATATCTTGGCCATCATATCTCAAATATTTTACATCTCAGTTTCTGAACATTATCTTCTCTAATCATCATTTAGAAAGGTTCTAGCAGACGTCGCAACTTAGCCATCTTCAAAAGATTGGCTAGGAAGGAAAACCCGATAAGTCAAAAAATCAGTCATGCTAAGAAACATGAAGCTTATGAAAGACTTTGACATATCCTTTAGAAGACAAAGCAATTTGTGCTAGCATCCCAGAATATAGCTAACTGCAAGGGAGCACGATGAACTCCGTTTTACAAATTTGTCCTCTTGAAAATATAGGGATAAACAGCATACTTAACATACTATTTAGGAGAAACTGTTAGGCATTATTGATAAATCAACTGAAGAATAGGAATAACAGCAGGAACTCTCCTAGCCTTGCTTTGACTTTACCAGATTATGAAACTTCCTGTTTTGTTTTCTAAAAGTCCTCCAAAATAACAGAAAGCACAACTTAAAATGATAGGATAAATTCTTAACTAAGATGTATTACATCTATGAAGGAAATCTAAATCAGTTACTCTATTTTTTTCCCACAGCTTCTCAACAATGTTCTTTCTTCCTATCATTGTGAGAAGACCTGATACAAGAACAACTAAATGAGGTAACTCCACAATTATTTTTTTAATTTCTAAAGCCCAACATTTTTTAGGTCCAGGGTAATACTTATTATTTAAATAAAAGCATCCAACTTTAATCCTTATCAAACAAACCAAAGTTAATCAGGTAATCATATGTACTATTTTCCAAATTATTATGAGTAAGTGTACTTGCTCAAAAAAAGTTTGTTCAGTTTAGCTACTAATTCAGGACTTTACTGAGTCTAGTGATCTCACTTATAGCATCATGTAGAATGGCTAGTAACACGCAAGATTGTGCCCATCTGGATGTATTTTTTTTGACCTAAGTCATCTTTCCCAACCAAAGCATACCACCAGCTTAACATAACCTCGAGATCTGACTAGCCTTTGATTAGTCGTTCGTCAATACTATTTAACGCATAACATCATCAAAACCCACCATTTCTTGAGTCTTAGTTCCTGATGAAGCATGAAGCTCATAGTGGGTCTTGAAGATGTCATGTGAAAAACACAAAGGGGATTGGCAGATCTAGATGTTATCGACTGTTGGAATGCCTGGACTGGGAAAGACGAATTTTGGTCAAGCTTCTTGAAGAGCTTTCGGCTGTCTGGATTAGGGTTACTTTACCTCGCATTATCGGCTAAATCTTCCAGATCTAGTCTTTTGGCAGAAGAAGAAATTGTGGAGTGGAATAGCAAGAGAAGGAGAGGAGCTTCAGATCTGACGGCTAACCTACCCTTTGCAACGATTAAATAAGGGTGAATCATAAATTTTTAGGACAAAAATATCCTCATTATTAAAAATTTACTATATATTTTATTCCACTAGTTTCTACGAACGTGCGGTAAGTACTAGATTAATGTACGTGCAACACGCTAATCAATAAAATTATATACATAAGTAGAAATAAATTATTAAAAGATAGCAATTGACATTAAAATAAATGGTATATAACTATAGACTTTACTTACTTTTGTCTTCAATATTTTGAAAGAAGAATGGTAACAACTTAACAGACAATCAAATTCGGTGTGCGCGTTAATAATTAGAACCTGTATCAAAAAAGAAAACAGCCATTAAAGTCTATTATTAAATAATAACGATATGCTAAATCTTATGATTTATTCACAATATAAACAGTTGCATATAGTTAAATTTTAGAAGATCTAAAAAAAAATTATACTTTTAATATGATATAAATATAAATCAATACATTAAAATCATGTTGTAAAGAAGAGATGAAGAAAAAACGACATGAAAGAGGAGTATTATGAGCATGAGGATATATGTATTATATAGAGAGAGTACATAAAGTCGTCTTTAAAGTTGGTCGTGATTTGAAATTAGACACTAAACTTTATGAGGGTCATATTACCTCCTTATTTTTGTTCAAGGTGATTATACTCCCTCTTATGACCCTAATTAACACGGAGAGTGTACTTCACTCTCCAATAGAGCGTGAAATAAGTTGAAATTCAATTTTTTAATTTTTTTTCCAGCATCTCTTACAGTAGAAATATTTTTTTATCGCTTTATTTATTTTTTAATTTGTTTTCCTCCATTTCTTGTTTTTTCCCTTTCTCTTTCTCTTTCTTGTTTCTTCTTCTTCCATCATGCAACTTTCACAATAATTTCTCTTCTTTATTCCCTTTTTTCTTTCTTTTATTCTTCGTTTTCTTTCTTTCTTTTTCTATTACACTAACAAATTAAGACTCAATATGTAAAACGAATTTGTGGCTTTGCACCATAACTTTTTCTTTGATTTTCAAATTAAAAATTTAAGAGATTTCAATATTTATAATGACAGCTTGATTCTGTGGCATTTTTTATTTTCTTACTCTTTAATATTTATATTTGGTGGATTTAGTGGTGATCTACAAATTTTAATTTTTAATTGAATGATAAGTTCGATGTTCAGATTTTAGATTTTTGCTGGATTCGATGATGATTTCTGATGATTTTAATTTAGTGGAGGTTTGATTTTATTTTCAGTCGAGGTGATATTGACGTTGTTGAAAAAGAAGAATAGAAAAATAAAAAGAAAAAGAAAAATGTAAAATGAAAAGAGTGAATAAAAGGGGGAAAAGAAAAAAAAGGATAAACAAAAATAGTAAATAAAAATATAAAAGGAAATGATGTGGCATAATCTGATTGGTGTGTATAATATACTCTTTTTTTAAAAGTGGTGGTGGTCACAAAAGGTGATATTTATATCATTTTGAACAAGAATAAGGGAGTGATAGGACCCTCGTGAAGTTTAGGTGTCTACTTCTAAATCACCATCAACTTTAAGGGGTACCTTATGCATTTTCTCTATTATATATAATATTTGGCATCACAAATATCGTCTTAATTAAAATCTGATTTCTAGTTAAAACCTAAAGGTAAAGGAATTCATATATACCTAAAGTCCTATATAAGATAAAATTCTAATATTTAAAAAATTTAAATATAAAAATCTTACCATAATATTTTATTAAAAACATTACCGGAAAAAAAAGGTAATATAATAGGACTTATTTGCTAAAATATAATATTTAACTTTTTTTCCGGAATATTTGACTATATATATTTATAATATGTTTATAGTAATAGTTTATTTGGACTTATACGTATATAGATTTGACTAATTAAATATTTGGACCTTATGTATTTTAGTAAAAAAGGTAAAAATATTATTATAAGACTTTTATTCTAAGAAAATATTACCGAAAAATAAGTCCTATATAAAAAATTTAAATGAAGAATTACATAGATTTATTTTAGGATTCCTTAATTATTAATTCTCCTAATATTTTTTACCATATATTTTTCTTAACATATATTTTAGGATTCCTTAATTTTAAATATTATAAATATAATTAATTAATATTTTAAGCAAAATAGTAAAAAGATGACTTTGTCTATTGCAGAGTCTTTTAATGAAGGACAAAAAGTTCAAATCACATTATAAGGTCTTTCACACTTTTAAGATAGTATAGATATATTCATACGAAAGAAGAACAATTTGAATATAGCATAAAATCTTGTGTATGACCGACCGCCGGCAACCAATATCTCAGTTGGTTGCCTAATCTCTGGCCTTAAACCCCATACAAACCTGCGAATCATGTCTGTCTCGGTAGGAATGATCATAGCTCCAAACGGTGATAACTGATGAAAATGGGTCTCATACTCCGAGACAGTCATAGAATCCTGCATAACCCGAGTAAACTGCTCCCTGCGACTCTCACGATCACTCTGAGGTAGGAACTTGGCCATAAAAACCTCATAAAACTCAGACCAGGTCAAAGGGGTGATGTCGAAGGCCTGCAAGCAACCTGTGCCCTCCACCATAACTTCGTTGGACCCTCCAGCTGATATGAAGTATAGCCAACCCCGTGAGTCTCTAATAACCCCAAATGGTGCAACATCTCCTCACAGGTGGTAATAAAGTCATGTGGGTCCTGACCCTGTGTACCAGCAAATCTCGACGGTGCCAATCTCAAAAACCTATCCAGGCCTTCTACTCCATCTCTATCATAGTAGTGCGAGGAGCAAGAGGCTGGGCAACCGATGGGACTGGAACAACCTCAGCACGGGGAGTCGCAGTAGCAGGCTGCACTCCTGAACTCGGAACACCCAGGGCTACCCTCTGAGCGGATGTCTGGGCTGTCTCTGAAGGACGCTCCCCAATCATCCCCAAAAGCTGAAAAAGTAAACCTCGAATATTCAAAGACTGAGCTGGGGCTGGTACTGGAGTTGGTGGTACCTGGGCTGCCCCCGGGTCCACATGCTACTGCTCTGGAGAAAACTCTGGCTCGTAGTTATACTCGGGCTCTACCTCAACTCTAGCAGCTCTAGTAGGTGCCGCTGCTCTGGGGCGCCCACGACCCCTGCCTCTACCCTTGTGACCACCCTGACCCCTAGCTGGAGTCGGAGGTGTAGGGGCAGGAGGCTCTCCTCCGCCTGAAGCTGACGATCTCGTATGAACCATCTGCGAAAGAGTGAACCAGAATAAGTGAGATTCCCAGAAACTTTCAAGGTTACTACGCATGAGATAGAAATAAAAAAAGTCCAATTCTTCCTAGGATGTCACTATAACCTCCCAAAGATTGGGTACGGACGTCTCCACCCCGATCCGCAGGACTCTACTAGACATTGGATCCTATACCGATGACACCGGTGAACCTGGGTCTCTGATACCAAGCTGTCACGACCTGATTTCTCGGTCATAATGGCACCTACAACCCCCCATTAGGCGAACCAAACCTCGTAGCCCGGAACGGTTAGTAATGGGCTACCTTCTAACAATTCAAGCGAAAGATTCGATACATAAGCGGAAGCAAGGGCATAAGGAAAAGAAAATAGATACAAGAGAGATATAAACAAAGCGAAATCTAAACCAACCCAAAATACCTGGTATCATAGCGTATAAGAGCTGAACTACATCAGGAGTACAAAGGTCCAAAAGTAATATATACATTATGTCTCTGAAACTATAAGAGTACAAAATACACCAAGGATAAACTAAAATCAAGCTCTGAACGCCAAGAGCTCACCCTCAGCCTAGATGATCCAAAAATAACACCCCGCATGAGTCTCTGCCGCTCTAACGGCGATGGCCCACACTAGGATCTGCACCAGAAGATGTAGAGGGTAGGGTGAGCACCAAATGCGAAGCATAAGGTACCCAGTAGGTATCATAGGCCGACTAGGCACATATAAGGTAAAAGAGCAATAGCAGACAGAATAGAAGTAAACAGTCACAGAAATCAATGAAAAGGTACACAAGAACTAGCCCAGAGGAAAGGCAACAGAAAGCAACATACAAGGCTAGAAAGTAGGAATATATACACGCAGGCACAGGTGAAAGTAAGAATGACGCACCTGGGATTCTTGCAAAAATAGTATATATGCATCAGTTCTAAAAATGGAATGTATACCGGTAACCTCAAGTATAAAGTATGGGAGAGAAGAATAAAGGTAGACATGCTCAGAAAATAAAATCAATAGCCAAGCTAATCATGACAATCTCAAATCCAGAAGTAACATCCTAGCAGTACCCAAATTCCATACTTATAGCCGTAATAGAGAACAATTCCAAAATCAAATAACGAGAGTCTACCTACAATCCCCCGGCCGCCCATACAACTGAGGAACGCAATCAAGTGAAAATAAACTCTCTGCATCCTATACTACCGGAGCATACAATCAACAAATAGCAGACAAGGGTGGATTCTCAAATAATGTATGATATGATGCATGATAACCTCAGGGTGGAATAGAACTCCGTATGTAACTCATCCGGTGCCGATCGGGCCCAACAGGTAGGTTCCATGGAAGGACTTAGCCCGTATACCTCTACTCCACCGTATACCATTCCCCCGGCACACGCAGCCTAAAGCCTCAGGCCCGGAGCGGCAAGGTCCATGGAGGTTCCGGATCCCATACTATAACTCAGAATCAAAACGTGTCCTCCAGAATCGAGTCCGAGTCCAAGCCAATGGCTAAGTCTCAAATATGCATGCCTAGACCTTGTCTAGGACTAAAGTAGTGAAAAGATGTCTCAAAAATCCCTCCAAGGGCGCCCGAGCATAACCGGGTCTAAAACACTAGTAAAATATCTCAGATGCTCGACCCTGCCAAGCCTAAAATCATTTCAAATCAGTAAGAAAACTCAGTTAGCACTCCGACCTGGTCGAGTCTAGCAATAGTAGCAAAATCATGATAAAAGAATATTTTGACCTTCTTCTACCCTAAGAAGATCCACGTATCAATTCAAATTATTTTCAAATCCAATTTCATTGAAAACGAGCCCCCGGGGCCATGCAAGTTTAAGGAAAATAGTTCCAGTAGGCCCGAAGCCATAACCATAGTAAATGTGAGAAAATCTCTTTATATGCATGGAAATGATATGATCAACACACAATAGCCGCCCGACAGCTCACACCAACCTATCGGCCCTGCACAGCCTCCCGAAGCCACTCAGCAAGCATAACCAACCTAGAAGGATAATTCTATGTTCGGGACTCGCGGACATTCCCAATGATCCCACCGTCTATGTTCCAGAGTCAACAAGGCCTCACAGGACTACAAGGGTAATAATATCAAGTAATAAGATTACTACACACAACGGAGGAAAGAAATGAGGCGGATCATGGAAAAGCGGTCAAGGTCTGTGGTACCAACCTAATAACCCAACCCAAGGACGACAACTAGTACAATTTTACCCGATATATGCTAAGTCTAGGAGTTTAGACCGTAACCTACTTGTCGTCCGACTATAAGTTGCGGGAACGACGATAGCCGGGGTTGAGCTGCTCCGAGAAGCTTCAAACGAGAATCATATATCAAATTCATGAATAAAATGTTAAAATGAGTCTAACGATACCCATATTGCTACAATAGTAGTCGGGTTGATATCCGGGTCAAAAGCGGACCCACAGGACCCACACCCGAAATCAAAAATGAAAAGAACCACGATGACCCCAACGATGCCAAGACGGCATGCTCCAAATTTGAGCACAATTGGCCAAGAGAAGGCGCCAAAACAGCCCGCTCAACTTGGGGCTTAAAGAATAGAATTTCGAAAATAAAAACGGAAATTAAGCAAGAATTACTTACCACAAGGATGGAATTCAGGCCAAGATGAAGAATTCTTCACCCTCACGAGCATGCACAAGCTTAGGGGAAGAATCTACCACAAAATCCAAGGTTGGAAGAAGAGCAACAATGGAGGAATTTAGAAATCCAAGGAGGAAGAAGCTTACCAAAAGACGAAGGACTATGAAAAATTCACGAATAATTGAGTCCCCAAACTTAGAATTTATTTAGAGCAAAATGGTGGAGAGAAATATGAGTTTTAGAGTGAGAAAGGTGTGGAGAAATGGCTGGAACAATGAACACTCAGCAATATATAGTTGTTGGAAAAAGGCCAGTGCCATCGGCGCTAGGCCAGCGCCATCGACGCTGAAGGCCTGCCACAGGCCAGCGCGATCGCGCTGCCTGGGCGCCGTTGGCGCTGAAGGCTGGCCTGCAACTATTTTTCTGCAATTCTTAAAAATTCTCCGGGGCATTTCGGGCACAATTGGAACCCGATATTTAAAATCCAATAATGCTAAAAGAGTGAAAATGATGTTACGGACTCAACAAAATCGATGAAACTTCCATACGAGGTCGTTTCGGAGAAATGTTGACCCAAGTCAACACTAACGAAAAGGCTCAAAATGAGTCCGGCTTACCCGAAACCCAAACTAACCACCTTCCTAGCCCAAACTCAAAATTTCGGAGCTGGTGGAATCGTTGAATTTCGAATCCGACACTCCGATCATCGAAAGTCACCCGAAGTTTCACTTTCAACCCCAAATGGTCTGAAAACTGAGAAAATTACACAAAACCCACACCGGAAGTTCTCAGGCCTCAACTAAAGGTCCAACTAGACCAAACTCAATGCTCCGGAGCTAACGGAACTGTCAGAATTCAATTCCGAGCATGTTAGCTAAGAATGTTGATTAAAGTCAACGATATTCTAAGTTTAAGCTCTAAAACAGGAAAAAGGGCAAAACAATCAAACGAACGGCCAAGGCACTAAACTACAGGTCCCAGCAAGCCATACATGACTTCGTACCGCTACAGGAAAGCTCTAACAGTACAATAAATGCGTAAACGCAAAAATGACCAAAAGAGTCATCACAGGTTCGGAGATTTAATTTGATTCCATCAGAAAGAAAAAAAAAAGAAAAGAAACATCTTTAATGATAGAAGAATGACTTCTTGTGGTCTCAATTATACAGAATTTAAAACTTTATTTTCGAATAAGTACTTATCTTCTTAGGGAGAAACTTTTATTTGGTTTTTGTCTATAAATTTTTTTCTATTATAAATTTTTTTTTAGCCTCAATAGAAAAAAATTTATTTAGTCCTAATACGAAATTACATTTATACCCATTATTAAGTTTCTCATTAAGGGTATAAAAGTCATTCAATATTTAAAGGATATTTTGGTCAACCAACGTTTATATTCATGCTTTTATAATAATATTAATATAGATAATATACATACTTATACAAATTAACTATTCAACCTGCACCATTTTGTAATATTAGCTTAGTGTACGTCTATTGCACGTGTATATAACGTTAATTAATAAAGAATGCATACAAAAATTAAATATTATTAAATAATAATAAAGACTAACAACTTTTTGCTAAGATCCTTCGTGCATTTTGAATGGTATGAAGTTTCCTTTCTCGCAACATCTATTCCTAAGCAATAGAAGTATATAAATAAATAAAAAATAGCTTATATTATAAAAAAATTAATATGAAAGATAGTCATGTTATATTAAGGTAAACTTTTAATCAATTTTAAATTTCTAAATATTAGGACTTTTTACATAATTAAATAAGAAATGATTTAACAACTAAAGCTTTATTAATTACAAATTCTCATTCGATATTTTTAAAAATTAAATAAATATGAGATGTAATAATTAATGGTTTTGAGATGTACATTAAGATTAAAGGATAAACTTATACTAAAATTTTGAATATGAGAAAAGTTAATAATATTTAACTAACTAAATAAAAAATTGTAATTTACTTTTATTTCTATTTTACTGTGTATATTGTTATAATTCTCATCGTATCAGTTTGGCACTTCTTAAATAGTCATACACTTATTTATGAAGAATTCAAAAAAAGAGTTGATTTGAATTCTCATGTGGTTAATATGGAAAGACATAATTATTTCAACCTTCTGAACAAGCTCTTTGCTAAGCATTCATAAGCAATTTCAGCAGTTACAAAAGAAGACATCTGATTTGAATGTTGTATGCTGACTTTTTTTTCATGGTGAACATCTTTGTTGGGAAAGGCAAGGCATTAACAAAGAATGCACAACAGGGTAGCAGCGGAAGAATACCCAAGTCTAAACTTTCCCTTTCAATTTGAACCAAGAGAAGACAAACAAACCAAGCACAATGGTAATAAGGCAGCAAGTATATCAACCAAAACAAATACGACAAGACAAAATAAACCAATCACACGAGACACCAAGATTTACGTGGAAAACCCCTTTGGTGTGAAGAGTAAAAACCACGGGACCAAAACCTCCACTATAATCACCAAGAGTTACAATAATGTTCTCCAAAATGGCCACCAAAGAAGTGCCAACAAACGAGCAACACTACATAAATCACAACACCAAAAACAAGAGAATAAAAGGAGCAAAAGCACCGAAAAACGCAGCTACTGTTCACGGATGCAAAACTGGAGCTACGGGATACCAAATCCAACTCTGTCAGTTTCTAATCAAAGATTGAGATGAGAGGAACAAGCTGTCCAAAAATCAGATCAATCGGATAAGAAACGAAGCGGGAATCGCAATTTGAAGTTGGCAATTTAGGGCTGAAATTGGGTGCGAAAATCTGCTCTTTCTCTCTATGTGTGGCTGCTGAAAAATATTATGTGGATTATGAAATAAGACCTAAAAAAGGTCTATATATATGCCCCATAGAATTGGGCCTATGGGCAAAAGTGGGTTGGTCCAAATTGAGCTTTATTTATCCACATAGGAAGGGAAAAAGACCCATAACCCCAACAATTCTCCCCCTCACGACTATGTGGAGGAGACCGCCATCCCGGCGATCATGCAACAATCTTCAAATTTCCATCTTGGCAAAGCTTTAGTCATCATATCGGAACCATTATCATCCGTATGAATCTTCTCAAGTTCAAGCAACTTAGAATCCAACACATCTCGAATCCAATGGTATCTCACATCAATGTGTTTAGACCGACCATGGAATGTAGAATTCTTGCCAAGATGTATAGCACTTTGACTGTCGCAATAAAGCACATACCTCTCTTGAGCACAACCAAGTTCCCCCAAGAATCTCTTCATCCAGAGCAACTCTTTACAAGCTTCAACGGCAGCAATAAGCTCAGCTTCTGTAGTAGATAGAGCAACACATTTTTGCAACCTAGATTGCCAAGACACAGCTCCCCCTGCAAAAGTAACCAAGTACCCTGAAGTAGACTTGCGAGTATCAACATCACCAGCCATGTCTGAATCAGTATAACCATAAAGAATAGGCTTTCCTGTACCAAAACACAAACTCAGACTAGAAGTGCCACAAAGATATCTCATGATCCACTTCACAGCATTCCAATGTTCTCTTCCCGGATTAGAAAGAAAACGGCTAACAATACCAACAGCATGAGCAATATCTGGTCTTGTACAAATCATTGCATACATTAAACTACCAACAGCTGAAGCATAAGGAACTTTCTTCATATCTTCCTTCTCATCATCACTGGAAGGACACTCTTTCGTGCTCAACTTGAAGTGCATAGCTAAAGGTGTACTGACAACCTTAACATTATTCATGTTGAACCTTCGAAGTACTTTCTGAATGTACTTCTCCTGTGATAACCACAACTTCTTGGCCTTTCTGTCACGGACAATCTGCATGCCAAGAATCTGCCTTGCTGGTCCTAAGTCTTTCATAGCAAAAGACTTACTCAACTCTTGCTTCAACTTTTGAATCCTGCAAGCATTATAACCAACAAAAAGCATGTCATCAACATAAAGCAACACAATAATAAAGTCACCATCAGAGAATTTTTGCACAAAAACACAATGATCTGAAGAAGTCTTCTTGAAGCCCTGCTGACTCATAAAAGAACCAAACTTCATGTACCACTGTCTAGGAGCTTGTTTCAAGCCATACAAGCTCTTCTTCAATTTGCAAACATAATTCTCTTTTCCCTTGACTTCAAAACCTTCCGGCTGCTCCATATAAATTTCTTCATCTAAGTCACCATGGAGAAAAGCAGTTTTAACATCCATTTGTTCAATCTCTAAATCTAGACTTGCGGCTAAGCCTAGAACAACACGAATGGATGACATCTTCACAACTGGAGAGAATATCTCATCAAAATCAACTCCCTTTTTCTGGTTAAAACCCTTCACAACTAATCTAGCTTTGTACCGTGGAACTGGATTGCCATCTTCATGTTTCACCCTGAAAACCCACCTGTTTTTTAAAGCTTTTCTGTCTTTAGGTAACTTAACCAAATCAAAAGTATGATTATCATGTAAGGATTTAATCTCATCTTCCATAGCATCAAACCATCTTTCTTTTTCTTCACTATCCATGGCTTCATCAAGACTCTCAGGTTCTCCCCCATCAGTCAAGAGTACATACTCATTGGGAGAATAACGAGATGAAGGTAGTTTCTCTCTAGTAGATCTTCTGAGAGAACTCTCTGGAGCATCAATAGCAGCTGGTTGCTGGCCAACCACATCCTCTTGCACTGGAGCATCAACAACATCCTGGTCATTCTGAACATGATCATCATCTTCATTATCAACTTGATTTTCATTATTATGAAGATTTTCTTCAGGTGCAGTAGTCAAAGGAACTGGATCAATATCAACTAGGCTCTCACTACTCTGAGAATCAACCTTCTCAGTTTTGTCAAAATCTTCAATTGTTTGGTCTTCAAAAAACACAACATCACGGCTTCTAACAAGTTTCTTCTCAACTGGATCATAGAAACGATAGCCAAATTCATCTTGACCATAACCAATGAAGATACACTGTCTAGTTTTAACATCCAGCTTTGACCTTTCATCCTTAGGAACATGAACAAAAGCTTTACACCCAAAGACTCTAAGATGATCATAAGAAACATTCTTACCAGACCAAACTCTGTCAGGGACATCACTATTCAAAGCAACAGCAGGAGATAAATTGATAACATAAGCAGCAGTATTAAGTGCTTCTGCCCAAAAGGAATCTGGCAGCTTAGCATCTGAAAGCATACATCTAACTCTCTCAACTAGAGTTCTGTTCATCCTCTCTGCTAAACCATTTAACTGAGGAGTCTTTGGAGGAGTTTTCTGATGCCGAATACCCTTCACTCTACAATATTTATCAAAAGGACCAATATACTCACCACCATTATCTGAGCGGATGCATTTCAATTTCTTCCCTGTCTGTCTCTCAACCAAGGCCTGAAAACCCTTGAACACATCAAGTACCTGATCCTTGGACTTCAAAGGAAATACCCAGAGTTTGCGAGAATGATCATCAATAAAAGTCACAAAGTAAAGTGCATCGCCATGAGACCTTACCTTAAAAGGACCACACAAATCAGAATGTACCAACTCCAGCAAATCAAGCTTTCTTGAAGGCGGATGACTCTGAAAGGAAACTCTTTTCTGTTTACCGGCTAAGCAATGAACACATTTCTTCAACTTTGCTTGTTTCACTCCAGAAAGCAAATTTTTCTTAGCCAAATTGTCAATCCCCTTCTCACTCATATGACTTAGCCTTCTATGCCATAATTCTGATGAAGTATCATTCTCCACCAAGTTTACTAAGCCTCTAGAGATGGAGCCCTGAAATACGTACAAGTTAGACAACTTGTCACCACGAGCCACAACCATTGAACCTCTAGTAAGCTTCCACTGGCCAGCACCAAGGGTGTTAACATAACCCTCATCATCAAGGTTCCCCACAGAGATCAAATTCAGGCGAACATCTGGAGCATGCTTGACATTGTTGAGAACTAATCTCGAACCATTGTTACTTTCTAAGCAAACTGTTCCAATGCCAAGAACTTCAACTTCATCATTATTACCCATCTTCAACATCCCAAAATTACCTGGAGTATAAGAAGAAAATAATTCTTTCTTGGGCGTGACATGAGAAGTAGCACCAGAATCCACAAACCAGCTAGACTCATCACGAACAAGATTAATGGCATTCTCACCACAAGCAACAAGAAGATCATCATTAGCAACAACAGCAACACGATTCTCATTATCGCCTTCTTTCTTTTGTCGTCTCATATCTCTCTTGTGCTTGTGACAATATTTCATGATATGTCCATTCTTGTGGCAATAGTCACATGTAACATTCTTGTATCTGGACTTTGACTTGCTTCTACTTGTACCTCTATCATTCTGACCTCTGAACTTATTTCTCCCCCTATCTTCAGTAACCAAAACATCGGAGTGTGAAGCTGAAGAAGATGAGGCCTGTGATCTTCTTCTCATCTCTTCATTCAAGACACCACTCTTAGCATATTCCATAGTTACAACACCACTGGGAGCAGAATTAGTCAAAGAAACTCGAAGAGTCTCCCAAGAGTCTGGCAGAGTATTGAGAAGCCAAAGTCCCTGAATTTCTTCATCAAACTTTACACCCATTCCGGACAGCTGGTCAAGGACACCCTGAAAATCATTTATATGATCAGAAATAGGACTACCCTCTTTGTACCTGATATTTATCAATTGTTTCAGCAGGAACAACTTGTTGTTGCCAGTCTTCGAAGCATAAAGTGTCTCAAGCTTATCCCACAAACTTCTGGCATGTGTCTCATTCACAATATGATTTCTAACATTATCTTCAACCCATTGTCTGATATAGCCACAAACCTGCAGATGCTCAAATTCCCAATCCTCATCATTCATAGATTCAGGTTTGTTAGAAGCAAACACAGGTAAGTGCATCTTCTTGACAAATAGAAGATCTTTCATCTTGCCTTTCCAAGTATGATAATTACTACCATTCAAACACACCATCTTGCTCATATTTGCCTCCATCATTCAAATTGACTATCAACAACAACCAATGCTCTGATACCACTTTGTTGGGAAAGGCAAGGCACTAACAAAGAATGCACAACAGGGTAGCAGCGGAAGAATACCCAAGTCTAAACTTTCCCTTTCAATTTGAACCAAGAGAAGACAAACAAACCAAGCACAATGGTAATAAGGCAGCAAGTATATCAACCAAAACAAATACGACAAGACAAAATAAACCAATCACACGAGACACCAAGATTTACGTGGAAAACCCCTTCGGTGTGAAGAGTAAAAACCACGGGACCAAAACCTCCACTATAATCACCAAGAGTTACAATAATGTTCTCCAAAATGGCCACCAAAGAAGTGCCAACCAACGAGCAACACTACATAAATCACAACACCAAAAACAAGAGAATAAAAGGAGCAAAAGCACCGAAAAACGCAGCTACTGTTCACGGATGCAAAACTGGAGCTACGGATACCAAATCCAACTCTGTCAGTTTCTAATCAAAGATTGAGATGAGAGGAACAAGCTGTCCAAAAATCAGATCAATCGGATAAGAAACGAAGCGGGAATCGCAATTTGAAGTTGGCAATTTAGGGCTGAAATTGGGTGCGAAAATCTGTTTTTTCTCTCTATGTGTGGCTGCTGAAAAATATTATGTGGATTATGAAATAAGACCTAAAAAAGGTCTATATATATGCCCCATAGAATTGGGCCTATGGGCAAAAGTGGGTTGGTCCAAATTGAGCTTTATTTATCCACATAGGAAGGGAAAAAGACCCATAACCCCAACATTATCGTGGTCCAATCAACATCTATGAACTTTGTCTCAATTGTTCCAGTTCTTGCTAGATTGACCTACCACTTAGCAATATGAGTTCTCATACATCTTTTCTTCTTATATTTTGGGACTTTTACCATATATTTTGTTAGTATCATATATTTTAGGACTTCTTAATTTATAAAATGCATTATATATTTTAGGACTCTTTAATTTAAAATATTATAAATTAAATAATAATTGAAGAAAAATCATAAAAAGAAAATTTTATTTAAAGCAGAGTCTTTTAATGAAGG
This sequence comes from Jaltomata sinuosa, assembly GCA_003996215.1. Taxonomy (NCBI): domain Eukaryota; kingdom Viridiplantae; phylum Streptophyta; class Magnoliopsida; order Solanales; family Solanaceae; genus Jaltomata; species Jaltomata sinuosa. Next base: position 34,195 of record QJPP01004946.1, read on the forward strand.
ACAAAAAATTCAAATTACATTATAACTTTCTTCACACTTTCAATATAATATAGATATAAATCAACCCCAATACTTTGAATTTTATCAATTAAATACCTCTACTAGTAAATTACATATCTCGTGTGTATTTAAATCTTTAGATTGAAGATGAATTTGTTCATGTTTTTCAAGAAGATATGATTATTTCTATCAGAATAGGAAAAGAGGAAAAGGATAATGATCTCAATTTATCATGTTGGTATGCACGTGGACTCCTAAATCAAAATATATTTGAACAATCACTGACTCAATATATTTAAACCTTTAGATTGAATATGAATTTGTTCATGTTTTTCAAAAAGATATGATTATTCCAATCAGAATAGGAAAAGAGGGAAAGTAAGGCTCGTTCAAGAACTAGAAAGATCTCACTTCTGTTTACTCAGACGCCTTTTTCTTATCGAAGACTCTGGCACCTGAAATAATGATCTCAATTTATCATGTTAGTATGCACGTGGAGTCCTAAATCAAAATTACTACTTCTTTCATTTCAATTTACGTGACACCGTTTGACTTGACCCAAAGTGTAAGAAGAAAAGACTTTTAAAATTTGTGGTCTAAAATAAACCTTAAATATTTGTGTGTCTATTTCATTAAAGGTGAAGAAAATTTTTAAAGTAAAATTTGTTTTAATTATAAAAATGTGACAATCTATTTGGGATGGACTAAAAAGAAATGTGTGTCACATAAATTGAGATAAAAGGAATAATATTCAACTTCTTAAATGTATGAATCATTTTTGAGTGCCCGAGACTCATCCAAATTATCCAACTAAGTCCTAAAATATTATACAACCCTATAGAAACTTGCAACCTCAATTCTTGAATATGTTTATCCCAAATATAAAGTTTGATTAACTCTTTTTTTTTATTCAAGCTTCTAGTTTTTGATTTTCTTCTCCAAAACACATTTGGAGAAGAAATTGTTATACAAACTTATTTTTATTTTTTTGGTAATATATATAGTTAGGGTAAGAAACTTTTATATTATTAAATTAATTTTACTTGTTATAGCATGTATCTGTCATACTTTTAAAATTATAAATTTTACATTTTAAAGACACTTAATAGATATATTTGAATGATCCTAAATAATATAAAAGATTTCTTATATTGATAATATATATAACTTATACTCATTTTGAAATAATCACGAACTTACAAAGCTACAACTCCGCTTCTTCCATCTTTCTTTTTATAAGTATCTCTATTTTAAATTTAATAAGTTTTAATTTTGAGGTTTGTCCACGAAGCAAACGGGGGTCAAAAATTGCAGACAACCCATTTTAAAGGTTCCTGCACTAATAACAATCCATTGATATTGATTACATTCATTTAGCGATAATTTTTTGCTTATAATAAATAACCCTAAAAATTTTAACCAACTTTATTAAACTGTCTCCAAAAAAAATCACCAATCTACAGATTAGCAACACAAATTTTTTTCAATAATAAAAAATTTGAAAGAGAGAATTAAAGCAAAATAAAATAAACTTTACATTCTCTTAACCCCACTCCCACCTCCAAAAAAAGTTTTTTTTTTTTTATATATATATATAACTTATACACATTATACCATGAATATGAAATATATAATTAATAAATAGTTACTGTATAATTTATGTATCAATCAGTATGTATACATTATACATTGATTATAGATTTATTATGCACAAGTGATACGCTAGTTTATCTACATTATACACTAATTATAAATTTATTATGCACTATTTATATTTCTACTATCATTAAGTCCACCTTCCCCAAAAATAATTAATTTTTTTTTCAAAATTAAAATTACTTCTCCATTCCCTTTTCTCCAAAATCTTTGTTATCTCCTAAAAAAATATTCATAAATCTTGAAAAAAATATGACAGATTTTAAAAAGTAGAAGAAGAAATCTTTGCTTATGGCTGGCGATTTGTAGATGAAGATATTTGTTGAGGAAGAAAGATAAAATTTTAATATTGAAAGTTTGTAATAATTTTTTATTGGTATAATTCGTACTCTCATTTCATATGAGGGTGGTCTATCTGTGAAGGTGTAATGAGACAGAAGGGGTCAAAAGAGAAGAAAAAAAAGGTCGACAACAACAATGAATTTTTAGGATTAAAGAGGAATAAAAGAACATTAAAGATAGAGAGAGAATAAATATAGCTGATAAAATTGATTATTCGGTTAATACTTGTATGACAAAGAATAAGGTTATTCTTTTAAATAAATTTAAATGGGCTATTAAATTAAGAAATTTTTACATGGTATAACTAACTTATACTATATATTTATTGTTAGTAACTACACTTTGAAATATTCATCAAATATAATCATTTTTTGTATTTTATAGCAAAAATACTACCAACCAATCAAATATTTCCTTCTCCCAGTGCGCTTTCTCTCGACGAGCAACTCGAGTGAACAATCATAATTGATAATGATTTTCAAATCTGGTGTCACGATTGTAAATGTGACATTGGGTTATTTATGGAGATGGATCGGGTTTATTTTCACATCTAGCCCCATTATTATTATTCAGCTTTGGCCCAAGTAGCTTAAATATTATTTTCAGCATTTTTAGTATTTGTCTTTTATTTCCTAAATGGCATGATGCCACGTGTCCTAAGTTTGTTATATAGCTATAGCTAGCAATTAGTCCTTATATTTTGTTCATGGTGTAATCATTGAGCTATCTATGAAAAATTGAAATTGTTTTCTTCTTATTACATTCAGTAATTTTCCTTTCAGTAGTTTTAGTGCTACATTTGGTATCCGGAGCATTGATCTAGGTGACCATGGTGGCTTCACGTCCTTCACTAGACCCAAGTGAGGGTGATGGTTCTGCAAATCTGAGTTTACAATTACAAACTTTTATGGAAATTTCAACAAAATGCATGGAACAAATGGAAGAAATGCAACGAAGGTATGCAGAAAACAACCAACGGATGGAAGCTCTAGTGATAGACATACGCAAGAGAGATGATTCTAGTGCAAAAAACTGTTCGCGTTTGGGGGTTTTGCAAGGAGGCTCACACTCTGAAACTGGGAAGTCATCGGTAAATAGAGTAAATCGTCCATCTTTTTCAACTCCGACGAATCCAGTTTACTTTACTCCCACTGCTGTCACGCTGGCAATGTCAAATGTAAGTCGTAGTATGGCGCTAGCGACCCCATACCCCATCAATTTGCGCCAAGGAATCTTTTCTACTCAAAGTGAAGTTCAGTTTTTCTCCCCAATGAACCCTTATTTCTCTCATTCCGTCACCGTTGCTATGAACTCTACTATACCTGTTTCTCTTGGGGCTTTTCACCCCTTCACGAGCACACAAATGCCTAGTGGGTCTTCGTCTACTTTTGGTTTAAATATCTCTATCAACCCTTTGACGCTTGGCCACTATATTCCTCTGTATGTCATTGAAACTCACACACCCACCATAGCCCAAATGCCTAACTACCAATTTTCAGCTCCATTCTCCAGCCATACACCCAACTTCAGTATACCACCAGTCCATATGACCACTACAATCCAAATTCCTCATTATCATACCCATATACCCCATATACTGCCCAAGCCCAAATTATGACACCACGTGCACTATTTCATTCCTATAATACGCTTCATATGATATTTTCTAATCAAGATAACACTTCCCTAATTTAAGATTCCTTAAAGCTAAATTGGAATTTCCCGAGTTTGATGACAAAAATGTTAGGGCTTGGATAAGGCGATGTGAATATTATTTGGATTATTATCCAGTATCGAGTGTTGCTAAAATGATATATGTGGTTGTTAGTGTTAAAGATAAATTTGATAGTTGATTTGATTCTTATGTAATTGACCATGAGGGTCAAATTTATTGGAGCCAATTTTGTAGTGACGTTTGTGAACATTACGATAAAATAGGACCGCTTGATGTAGTAACCATTTTTAATCGATTACAACAAACGACCAATGTTGATGACTATCCAAATAAATTTGAAGACCTCCGTTGTAGGGTCTAGGTGGTGAGGCCTCATCTAGATGAACTATACTTTGTCACTTGTTTTGTGGGAGGTTTGAAGGATGAAATTGGGCCCATGGTCAAGGTTGCAAACCCCCAATCCCTGGTAGCAGCCTACAATATGGCTAAGTTGTATGAACAGTCCCAAAATGCTCAGGACAAGAGCAATGCTCCCAAATACCCCAGACCCAATCAATTTGTTTCAAATTATAAATCATCTAATCCATCCAGTACAGTAGCCTCAAAAGCCCCAAATGTCTTTTCTAAATTTTCAAGTCCTAAACCATCACTGAAAACATTAAGAGAAAAGAAATTATGTTATAGGTGTCATGAGGTTTATCATCCAGGTCATAGATGTATGCAAAAAACGTTGAATGCCTTAGAAGGGCAAGTGGAAGGGCAAGAGGAGGATGACCCAACAGAATATGATCCAATAATAGAAGTAGCCGATGGTGAAGAGGCAATGGAACAAGTAGAGGTCTCCTTGAATGCTATTATGGGTCTGGATCCGGCTTCAACGACCATTCGTATAGCTGGGGTGGTAAAGAAACAAAATGTCTGTGTTGATTAATAGTGGGTCAACCCACAGTTTTGTTGACCCATTATTAGTGGAACATATGAGTTTAAGGACTGAAATCATGGCAAGACCAATGAAAGTGTTTGTAGCTAATAGGCAGATAATGGTTTGCAATCAATTATGTCCAATCTTTAAGTGGAAGATGAATGGAGAAAATTTCTCTTTTAATTTGCGAATATCAAAAGCAGGTGAGTCTGACATTATTCTTGGCATAGACTGAATTGATGCAGTGGCTCCTATTGTATTAAACACTAGGCCATACAATATCTCTTTCTTTAAAGGTGATAAGCTGATAACCTTAATGGGGTGCAATGTTACTGGACTAGGCGTGATAAGTGATATTAAGGCTATTCAAAGATTTCTCAGGTTAGTCCAATACTCGTATCGACCTAATTATCAACAATGGACATTGCAGAGATAGGTGTTAGTCTTCCCATACCAGTGCACGAACTACTGAATGAGTTTGCCGGTATTTTCTTAGAACCCAAAGGACTGCCCCCTAACAGGTCTTGTGATCATGCAATTGATTTAATGCCAGTGTCTAAACCTGTTAACCAAAGACCTTATAGGTACTCCTATGAGCAGAAAAACACCATAGAAAAGATGGTGAGAGATATGTTAGAGGCACACATAATTACCCCCAGTACATCCCCTTATGCTTCCCCAGTGATCTTGGTAAAAAAGAAGGACTCAACATGGCAGTTCTGTGTCAATTATAGGAAACTAAATGATATCACAATCAAAAATAAATAACCCATTCTTATGGTAGAAGACCTCTTAGATGAATTACATGGTGCAAAATTCTTCTCTAAATTAGATTTAAGGTCGGGGTATCATCAAATTAGGATAAGGCCAGGGGATGAATTCAAAACAGCATTCCGGACTCACCATGGGCTTTGTGAATTCAAGGTGATGCCATTTGGAATCACCAATGCCCCCGCTATCTTTCAAGCCCTAATGCAAAAAGTATTTGGACCATTTATCAGGAAGTTTGTTCTTATTTTCTTTGATGACATTGTTATTTATAGCGTCAGGTTATAGGATTATGTACAACATATGGAAGAAGTTTTTAAGGTTTTAAAGGCAAATTAACTATTTGCTAAGCATTCCAAGTGCAATTTTGCTGGGGCACAAGTTGAATATCTAGGGCACATTATTTTTGGGCAAGGTGTGAGCACTGATCCATCTAAGGTAGAAGCAATGGTTAGTTGGCCCTACCCCAGGATAATCAAAGAACTACGTGGGGTTTTAGGGCTTACGAGATACTATAGGAGGTTCATTAATAAGTTTGCTATCATGATCAAACCATTAACTGAACTCCTTAAGAAAGGTGGGTTCAACTGGAATCCTCAGGCAGCTGCTGTATTTGATGACTTAAAAAATGCTAAGATCAAGGCCCCGGTATTAGCCATGCCCAATTTCTCTACTCCCTTTGTGGTAGAAGTAGATGCTAGTGTCACCAGGGTGGGGGCAGTTTTGATGCAGCAAAACAAAGCTTTTGCTTTTTCCAGTCAAGCTTTGAGTCCTAAACATTTAGGTCTTTCAACTTATGAGAAGGAATTAATAGCCTTGTTATTGGCAGTGGAAAAATGGAGACAGTATTTGCAGCCTAGCCATTTTATTATTCGCACTGACCACTTCAGTCTCAAGTTCTTGTGAGACCAAAGAATCACAACAGCCCTTCAACACAAAGGTATTTCTAAACTTATGGGACTAAGTTATGAAATACAGTATAGGAAGGGGGGTAGAGAATGTTGTGGCAGATGCATTAACAAGAAGGGTTGAGGACAGGAGGAGTGTAATGAATTGACAACTGCTCAGGATTAACAGAAGGCTATTTGTAGGCAGTCATGGTCAACTAAGGGAGTAATTAATTGACCAAATGCATTCTTCGCCATAGGGAGGGAGCATTCAAGCATACTAGGAACTCAACAAAGGTTGAGAGCCTTATTCTATTGGCCTGACCTGTTGAATGATGTCAAAGAGAGAGTCAAAAGTTGTGAGATTTGTCAAAGGAACAAAGTTAAACATGTTCCTTACCCCGGACTTCTACAACCACTAGCTATTCAATCCAGAGCGTGGGAGCATCTTTCCATGGATTTTATTAAAGGGCTGCCAAAATTACATGGAAAAGATACCATATTAGTGGTCGTGGACAGGTATACTAAATATGCACATTTGTTCACTTTGTCTCACCCTTATAATGCTTCCCAAATAGCTCAATTGTTCTTAGATCACATCTGCAAACTCCATGGAGTTCCCACTTTAATTCTATCCGATAGAGATCCCATATTCACGAGCTTATTTTGGAGGGAAATCTTCAAAGGCCTGCAAGTTGATCAAAGATTATCATCAGCATACCACCCACAATCATACAGGCAGACAAAAAGGTTGAACCAATGTATCGAATCTTACCTGCATTGTATGACAGGTTATCATCCCAAAAAATAGAGCAAATGGATTTCATTGGCGGAATTTTGGTACAACACTAATTTCTAATCAGCCATAGGGATGACACCCTTCAAATACCTATATGTTTATGATCCTCCATTACCCTCCTTCGAGCTGGTGGCGCAATCCAAATTAGAATCAGTAGATCAGTTGCTAAAAGAAAGACAAATCACCAACAAGATTCTCAAAGATAATCTACTCAGGGCATAGAACAGGATGAAGCAATATGCAGATTCTAAGAGGAGTGAAAGAGCTTTTGAAATTGGAGACATGATTTTTTTGAAATTACAACCATATCGGCAGATATCAGTGGCAATGAGGAAGAATTTAAAGTTGTCTGCCAAGTTCTTTAGACCCTACGAGGTGATTCAAAAGTTAGGTCCCGTCACGTATGAGCTTAAATTGCCAACAACATCCAAAATTGATCCTATCTTCCATGTCTCTCAGCTGAAAAAGATGTCACGTTCTAAGACTACCCCCCTAGGCGTAACACGGGACCCAGGACCACAAGTGCCCCAAGTTAACCCTTGGTCATAGCATACTCGGACATTCATAAGAAAACATAGCAGAAGCATAAATAGAAAGTTAGGCAACCCAATCCATAATGATAAAGTCAAGATGAAACATAATCCAAAAGGGAGACTCGAGCACTGTCTATGTCTGAAAAGCCTCTACACATGACATAAGGAGTTGCTAGGACAAGACCCTAGCTAACTCGAAGTACGAAAGTAAACCTCCATAAAATAACTAGGATCATAACTAGCCCTCGAGCAATAAGGACTCACCAATACTGACTGAAATGGCTTGCGGTCTCTAGCCACGTACCTGAGAGAGGAAACCTGAGTCTGCATCATCAAGAGGATACAACACAAAATATGTGTCGGTACTATAGGATGTACCGAGTATATGAGATATGCATAACCAGGTTAAAAACATGCTTAAAACATAATAAAAATTGGGATTATGCATAAAAGAGAAGTCATAAGAAATATTATAATTTAGGCATGAGATAAAAGATAACATAGCATGAGACTTAAAAATATTCATATGGGAGTTTCTTATAACCGACAATAGACCATGTGAGCTACATGGAATCTAACTACATAACCCTAGTTAACAAAGCTGCCCCAAACTCTACCAAGGAACGAGACACCATAATCCAACTATATAACCCTAGTTGGCAAAGCTGCCCTAATGCCCGCTAAAGCACAAGACACCATAATCAAATGTGGAACCACTTTCATAAGCCCATAGGGTGATTTATAACCTACGCTGGCAACGTAGTTTTGGACTTGGGTGATCGACCCTCGTCGCTCGGTGCTAAATACTTCTCCCAAAATAGGTATATAACTCATAACACCCTTGTGGAATATCTGATGTCAAATCTGTTTGAAAAGCATAAAGACATATCTGATGTAATGCAATTCTCATATCATAAGTTCTTGAAGCTTAGCATAGCCATAATTCAAAACATACTTTTCTTTCTGAATTCATAACTTGAAAAATTAGGCAGGCAATTTCATAAATACATAAGGCCATGTTATCTAAACATGCTAATTTTCACTTGAAATCATGCAATTCAATGGAATCATGCTAGAAATCATCTTTAATGCATGGGATTTTGAAATTAATTAAGAAACCTCAAATAAAACATAGATAAGTAATAAGAAACCATGAATTGAAGCTTTAAAACTGAACCCATAAGTTTTCCCCAAATTGGGTAAGAACCCTAATTTCATAAATCCATAAATCAAAGTAGAAATCATGGGTTTTGGGCATAAAGGTGAAAGAAATCCCTTATTGAATACCCACATACCTTATTGAAGCTTGATTGATCTGAGATGAAAAGAAATGGAGGCTTGAACTTGGAGCTTGAAGGAGTTCTTTCTTCTTTTGGAATGGGATTTCTTAGAATGAGAAGAGTTTAGGCTATTAGAGAATAAAACCTTACTAAAAATGGTCAAAATGACCTCACTTAAGATTTAAAAGGGTGGGTAATTATAGAAATACCCCTGGGACTTAATTAAGAAAAAACTATTTTAAAACTCGGCTTCAGCCTCTATGGGTGGAGTCTACGACCCGTAGATCTAACCATGATTCATGGTTCCTTCTCGTGGTTACTACCCAAAATTTCAAACTACGTATAACCTTTCACAACTCAACAGGACGGCTCGTGGAAACTTCCTCGAGTCGTAAAAGTCAGTCATGATTTATCAGGAAATTGACCACTCTCTGTCTGATTTCCATGGGTTGGTTCCATGACCCATGGAAACACCCATGAACCATGAAACTGACTCGTAGTTCTCAGACCTGAGGGTGTTCTGTAGGACTGGAATCATGAGTCCCTTCCACGACTCATGGAAATATCCACGGCTCATGGACTTGACCCGTGATCCCTAGAAGTTCAAAATTCTGCAAGTTTCTGAGTTTGAAAGCTGGATCGAATTCCAGTGGTATTACAATATCTCCCCCTTGGAATCATTCATTCTCGAATGAAGGCTAAGCAAGGAAAACGAGAGAGAAAAAAGCCCAACCAGACAACAAAACATGAAAACCAAAGGATAAATATGAAAACTGAGCTTTCCAACTTAAAACATGATTGCATGTTAGGATCTTGAGAAAAACTGATGGAATAGAATTGGAGGGACATACTAATAAGGAAAATATTACCTCAAGCTGAAACTGAATCGAAAGGAAAGAGATGAGGGTACTTGTATTTTATGGCTGCTTCTGCTTCCCAAGTAGCTCCCTCAACTAGCTGATTTCTCCAAAGAACCTTCACTGAAGCGACTTTTTTGTTACTCAACCTCCGAACCTGATGATCAAGAATCTCTACGGTAACTTCCTCATAAGTAAGGTTATCCTTCACACTCACATCTTCCAAAGGAACAATCAAGGTTGGGTCACCAACACACTTCTTCAACAAGGAAACATGGAAAATCGGATGAACCTCTTCTAAGACTGTTGGCAACTCCAACTCATAAGCAACACTACCAACTCTCCTCAAAATCTAATAAGGACCTACATAGCGGGGATAAAGCTTCCCTTTTTACCAAATCTCATCACCCCCTTCATGGGTGACACCTTCAGAAATACCCAATCGTCAACCTCAAACTCCAATTCTCTTCTCTTCACATCTGCATATGATTTCTGTCAACGCTGAGCAGTCTTCAACCTCTACCTAATGATTTGAACCTTCTCCATAGTCTCATGAATCAATGTTTATTAATTAATTCATTATTATATTATGTCTTTCTTTCTGAAGGGCTGGATCGAGAGCTGGATGCTTACCTTATTATTATGAAATGAAAAGGAGAAATAGCTTTTTTTTATAGATGTTGAGGTGAATCACTTGAGCCCTGATACATTTTCGGTGCCATGGAGCTAGACCAGTGAGCTATTACGCTTTCTTCAAAGGATGGCTGCTTCCAAGCCCACTTCCTGGTTGTCATCGCATTTGGACCAATCAAAGCTTCCTCACCTACTTTAAACCAACCAATAGGAGATCTACACCTCCGCCCATAAAGTGCCTCATAAGGAGCCATCTAGATGCTTGAATGAAAGCTATTGTTGTAGGCAAACTCGATAAGAGGTAAGTGATTATCCCAATTACCTTTGAAATCAATCACACAAGCTCTCAACATCTTCTGAATAGTACGCTCTGCTTGGCCATCCATCTGTGGGTGAAAAGTTGTGGTAAGCATAACCTGAGTACCAAGACCTTTCTAAAATGACTTCTAAAACTAGGATGTAAACTTGGTACCCCTATCTGAAATGATAGACAATGGAACACCATGCAATCTGACTATCTCTCGAATATAGAGTCAGACATAATCCTCTACTGAATCTGTAGTCTTAACAACCAAGAAGTGGGATGACTTAGTCATCCTGTCGACAACCACCCAAATAAAATCATGTTGCCTATGAGTACGAGGCAAACCAGTAATGAAGTCCATATTGATCGCTTTCCACTTCCAAGTACGAAGATCAATATCTTGAGTCATACCACCCGGTCGGTGATGCTCTACCTTCACTTGTTGACAGTTGGGACATGTGGCCACAAAATCTGCTATGTCCCTCTTCATGTCATTCCACCGATAGACTTCCCGTAGGTCATGGTACATCTTGGTGGCACTGGGGTAAATAGAATACCTGGAGCTATGAGCCTCTGCCGAAATCCACTGTCTCAACCCATCTATGTCAGGAACACATAATCGACCCTGATATCGAAGCACACCATCTCTTCCTTGGGAGAAAATCTTTACCCTTTGCAGATGGACTACACCCTACAACTGGTGCAAAATAGGATCACTGTCTTGCTTTTCTTTCACTTCAGCTACCAAGGAAGATTCGGAACCATTCTAAGCAATAACACCACCTTCTGTCGAATCCATAAGGCGAACTCCTAATCGAGCAAGTCGATGAACATCCTTGGGTAATTCTTTCTTTTCGTCCTCAACTGAAGACACACTACCCATAGACAACCTACTAAGTGCATCTGTCACGACATTGGCCTTACCCGAGTGGTAAATCAAACTCATATCATAATCCTTAAGAAGCTCAAGCCATCCCCTTTGACGAAGATTCAATTCCTTTTGAGTTAACACATACTGAAGGCTCTTATGATCGATGAATACACCCACGTGAACCCCATATAAGTAGTGTCTCCAAATCTTCAAAGAAAAAATCACGGGCGCTAACTCAAGATCATGAGTAGGGTAGTTCTTCTTATGAATCTTAAGCTGTCTAGAAGCATAAGCAATCACCTTGCCACGTTGCATCAAAACACAACCCAAACCAATCCTATAAGCATCACAATACACCACAAAGTCATCTAGGCCCTCGGGTAGAGCCAACACTAGAGCTGTGGTCAACCTAGTATTCAATTCCTTAAAGTTCTTCTCACATAGATCAGACCACTAAAATTTAACCTTCTTCTGATTCAACCGAGTCAATGGGGCAACAATGGAAGAAAACTCTTCCACAAATCTCCTGTAGTAACCAGTCAAACCCAAAAAGCTTCTAATATCAGACGGGGAAGTGGTTCTAGGTCAGTTCTTTACTGCCTCAATCTTTTGAGAATCAACCCGAATACCATCTCTAGTCACAATATGACCCAGAAAAGTAACAGACTGAATCCAAAACTCACATTTGCTAAACTTCACAAATAACTGTAGATCCTTAAGAGTTTGCAACACAACTCTCAAATGGTCTGCATGCTCATCCTCACTCTAAGAATAGATAAGAATATCATCAATGAACACAATCATAAATATATCCAAATACTGCTTGAACACACGGTTCATCAAATCCATAAAGGCTGGAGGAGCATTCGTTAGTCCAAAAGACATAACCACAAATTCATAATGACCATACCGAGTTTTGAAGGCTGTCTTCGGGATGTCACACTCTCTAACATGAAGCTGATGATAACCGAATCTAAGGTCGATCATGGAGAAGAAACTGGCACCCTGAAGCTGATCGAACAAGTCATCAATCCTAGGAATAAGATACTTAATCTTGATCGTGACCTTGTTCAACTGAAGGTAGTCAATACACATTCTGAGGGAACCATCTTTCTTCCACATGAATAGGACTGGAGCACCCCATGGAGAGATGCTGGGTCGAATAAAACCCTTATAAAGGAGATCCTTCAACTGTTCTTTCAATTTCTTAAGCTCAATGTGAGCCATTCTATAGGGAGGAATAGAGATAGGATGCATATCTGGAAGAAGATCTATTCCTAAGTCGATCTCCCGCTCGGGAGGGACTCCGAGCAAATACTTGGGAAACACTTCTGGAAACTCACTCATAATAGAAATTGACTGGAGAGATGGGGTTTTGGACTCCGTGTCCACAACCTGAACTATATGATAAACATAACCCTTAGAAATCATCTTCCTAGCCTTAAGATAAGATATGAAACGACCCTTCGAGGATGAAAGACTACTCTGCCACTCTAAGACAGGTTCATTCGGTAACTTAAAACTTATAACTCGAGTACGATAATCAACTGAGGCATAACATGCGTACAACCAATCCATACCAAGAATAACATCGAAATCAGTCATCTCCAACTCAACTAAATCCGCTGAAGTGACTCTATGAAGGACTGAGATAGGGCAATTTTGGTAGATTCTTTTGGCTAGGACTAACTCACCAACAGGAGTAGAAACACAAAAGGGTTATAAGAGCCGATCAGGACTAATCTCGAACTTGCAAGCAACATAAGGGGTCACAAAAGATAAGAAGGCACCGGGGTCCAATAAAGCATACACATCGAGAGAGAAGACTTTTAACATACCAGTAACAACGTCCGGTGAACTCTCATGGTCCTGGCGAGAGGATATGGCATAAAGGCAGTTCTGGCGCTGACCACCAGAGCTAGAAGCAGTCCCCTGCTAGGCTGGTTGGCCTCCTGATGTTGCTAGGGTAGACTAAGTCCTACCATCTCCCTATCCCTTCCTGGCTGAAGGGCAATCTCTAATCCGATGTCTATCCTGACCACACCCGAAGCAACTACCTGAACCAGCTAGATACTCACATGTATGACTCTTCCCATACTTCCCACAAATAGGGTAGGAAGGCTGCTTGGCAACACTTCCCTGCGAATAGAAACCATATCCTTTGCTAGTCTGATCATGACGAGGCCTGGGGGCCTGGGTAGTAACACTAGCTAAAGAATGAACGGGCACTGATGATTTCATTTTAAACGAGGAGTGATGTCTGCCTCCGGACTTCTGATGACCAAAACCTGAACTCTCTGATCTAACCCTCTTGTTCTCCATTGCCATCTCCCTTAACTTGTCTCCCTCAATCTGATGGGCATGACTCATAAGTCGAGAAATATCCATGTCACCCAAAAGCATCGCGAACCTATACTCTTTCTTTACCAAATCTGATACTCCATAAATATACTTACTCATCTCATCCCATGGGTCAGCCACCATGGAAGGAGCATACCTAGAAAGCTGGGTGAACTTCAATCCGTACTCCTGAACCGACATGGAACCTTGCCTCAAATTCACGATCTCTTCAACCTTAGCTTGTCTCAACTCCCTCGGAAAAAACCGATCAAGAAAAACCCTCTCAAAGTTTTCCCAAGTCATAGGGACCACATCCCTAGCCCTAACATCTTTCCATTGAGTAAATCAAATATGAGCCACATCCTTGAGTTGATAGGAAGCTAGCTCAATACCACCAACACCACCTACTTGCATCACACCAAAGACCTTCTTTACCTCATCCAAGAAATTTTGTGGATCCTTACAAACTTTCGAACCCCAGAACTCAGGTGGGTTCATATGAATGAAATCTCGGACTCGGGCCACTACTCCATCTTGAGGGTGGGCGGGGATAGGATCCTATTGATTGGCCTGAGCGGCCATAGTCTGAGCTAGCATATGAATAGCATTCTTGAACTCCACATTTGTGACTTCGGAGTCTAGAATCAGAGGGTCAACATTTCGAGCGGCTCGGCGAGGCATGGCATGAGGAGGAGGCATAATCTAAAATGCATAAAGAATGGATTAGAGGGTAATAAAGTTAAACTCTATCGCATGATATTGATCATGAAAGAAGTGAAGTTTTTCCTAAGACACCTCATAGCTTCTCTCTCATAAGTGTGGCGCACTTCACATACATGAAAGAGACTCTACTCGATGCGACTTTCAGATACCCTAGGACTCTTGAACCTGATGCTCTAATACCAAATTTATCACGCCCCGAGACTACCCCCTAGGCGTAATACGGGACTCAGGACCACAAGTGCCCCAAGTTAATCCTTGGTCATAGCATGCTCGGACATTCATAAGAAAACATAGCGAAAGCATAAATAGAAATCTAGGCAACCCAATCCATAATAATAAAGTCAAGATGAAACATAATCCAAAAGGGAGACTCGAACATTGTCTATGTCTGAAAATCCTCTACACATGACATAAGGAGTTGCGACAAGACCCTAGCTACCTCGAAGTACAAAAGTAAGCCGTCATAAAATAACTAGGATCATAACTATCCCTCGAGCAATGAGGACTCACCAATACTAACTGGAATGGCCTGCGGTCTCTAGCCAGGTGTCTGAGGGAGAAAACCTGAGTCTGCATCATTAAGAGGATGCAGCCCAAAATATGCGTCAGTACTATAGGATGTACCGAGTATGTAAGATATGCATAACTAGGTTAAAAACATGCTTAAAGCGTGCTTAAAACATAATAAAATTTGGGATTATGCATAAAAGAGAAGTCATAAGAAATATCATAATTTAAGCATGAGATAAAAGATAACATAGTATGAGACTTAAAAATATTCATATGGGAGTTTCTTATAACCGACAATAGACCATGTGAGCTACATAGAATCTAATTATATAACCCTAGTTAGCAAAGCTGCCCCAAACCCTGCCAAGGAATGGGATACCATAAATTAACTATAGAACCCTAGTTGGCAAAGCTGCCCTAATGCCCCCTAAAGCACAGGACACCATAATAAAATGTGGAACCACTTTCATAAGCCCATAGGGTGATTCATAACCTACGCTGGCAATGTAGTTTTGGTCTTGGGTGATCAACCCTCATTGCTCGGTGCTAAATACTACTCCCAAAATATGCATATAGCTCATAACATACTTGTGGCATATCTGATGCCAAATCTGTTTGAAAAGCATAAAGACATATCTCATGTCATGTAATTCTCATGTCATAAGTTCTTGAAGCTTAGCATAGCCATAATTCAAAACATACTTTTCTTTCTGAATTTATAACTTGAAGAATTAGGCATGCAATTTCATAAATACATAAGACCTTGTTATCTAAACATGCCAATTTTCACTTGAAATCATGCAATTCAATGAAATCATGCTAGAAATCATCTTTACTGCATGGGATTTTGAAATCAATTAAGAAACCTCAAATAAAACATAGATAAGTAATAAGAAACCATGAATTGAAGCTTTAAAACTGAACCCATAAGTTTTTCCCAAATTGGGTAAGAACCCTAATTTCACAAATCCATAAATTAAAATAGAAATCATGAGTTTTGGGCATAAAGGTGAAAGGAATCTCTTATTGAATATCCATATACCTTATTGAAGCTTGCTTGATCTGAGATGAAAAGAAATGGAGGCTTGAACTTGGAGCTTGAGACTTGGAGCTTGAAGGAGTTCTTTCTTCTTTTGGAATGGAATTTCTTAAAATGAGAAAAGTTTAGGCTATTAGGGAATAAAACCCTACTAAAAATGGTCAAAACGACCTCACTTAAGAGTTAAAAGGGTGGGTAATTATAAAAATACCCCTGAGACTTGATTAAGAAAAAGCTATTGGCTTCAGGCTCCACGGGTGGAGTCTATGACCCGTAGACCTAACCACGATTCATGGTTCCTTCTCGTGGTTACTGCCCAAAATTTCAAGCTGCGAATAACCTTTCACGACTCAATAGGATGGCTCGTGGAAACTTCCACGAGTCCTAGAAGTCAGTCATGATTTACCAGGAAATTGACCTATCTCTGTCTGATTTCAATGGGTTGGTTTCACGACCCGTGGAAATACCCATGAACCGTAAAACTGACCCGTGGTTCTCATACCTGAGGGTGGTCTGAAGGACTAGAATCACGAGTCCCTTCCATGACTCGTGGAATTATCCACGGCTCGTGGAATTATCCATGGCTCGTGGACTTGACCCGTGATCCCTGGAAGTTCAAAAGTTTACAAGTTTATGAGTTTGAAAGTTGGATCAAATTATGGGGTGTTACAGAAGAAGATCAAAGACAAGGTGGTGTCATCCAAAGATCCTTCATTTTGCTCCGATGATGGCCAAATTTTAACAAAACCAGTCGCAATCTTGGAAAGAAGGATGGTCAAATGAGGAAACAAGGCAATTATACAAGTACTGGTGCAGTGGGTAAATTTATCAAAGGAAGAAGCTACCTGGGAGGATTACTCATTCCTAAAATCTCAATTCCCTAATTTTGATCAGTGAATGGAGAAGAAGGGGTCTTTTCTGGAAGAAGAATATGATGTCACGATTGTAAATGTGACATTGGGTTATTTATGGAGATGGATCGGGTCTGTTTGCATATCTAGCCCCATTATTATTATCCAGCTTTGGCCCAAGCAGCTTAAGTATTATTTTTAGTATTTGTCTTTTATTCCTTAAATGGCATGATGCCACGTATCCTAAATAATGGCGCGCCCTATTTCGAACCGGCCAAAACAGTGCACAACGTATGGTCGTCGTGACTCTCTGGTTTTGAAAATTTTATTTTTTAGAGTCGCCACCTAAATTTTAGGAAAAACTTAGGAAACCATTTTTTTTGTAAAACTCTGTTTTGGTCTTTCGAAAATGTTTGAGATTCTGAGTAAGGGTTTTGGTTACTCGAAGGGGAGGTATTAGGCACCCCTCGGAGCCTATCCGAAGATAGTCCTTAAACTCAATTTTAAAAAAAAAAATTTTGGGAAAAACGATTCTTCATTATTTGCTAAAAAGGTGATAAACATGTTTTATTAATTTAAAGAAACTTCAAAGTATATGACACATGCTACTACAATATGCAAAAATATAAAATATGCTTATGGTAAACAGATGAAACATATATACGTATATGTCAAAATATATGAGAGTTTAATAGTAATATTTTTATCATAACTACAATTAAAATATGTAGAACTTTATGATTTATAAGAATATATACTTAAAAAAAATTATGTAAAATTGAAGATATTATTTATACAAATATACTTTTTATAAAGTAAAATATATGTATTTTGGATTATGTGAAAGTTTACGACATATTTATTTAAAGATAAGCATATGCATATTTAGAGTATAAGAAATTACGTAATTGTTTTTTATTATTTATAAGATTTGGATAAGTAAAATCATGTAGGAAATAAGTAAATCGGTATTAAAAAAAATATAAAAATTATAGTTATTTCATAAATATATTAAGAATAATTTGAAGACTTGAGTAGAGAATAAAAATTATTTATTTCATATAAAAAAAAGACCTTTATTTGTAAAGGAAGAATATGCGTCAAATATGAAAGAAAGTATTATGTACGTAAATTAATTGCGATAAAATAATATGTAATTTGAGTAGAAAGAGGGGTAAGTAAAATATAAATATACCTTGTAGTAGATAGCATATGACATATATACCTTGCGTTTTGAGGCTTTGAAAAATCTGAAAATCTCAAAATATATATATAGAGTATAACAAAATATTTTTTTTGTAAAATATTGGGTTAGAATAGGAGAGTAAATGAGTTGTTAATAAAACAGCTTATCTAAATTAGATAAAGAACTCCATAATTTATGGCCTACGGATGACTACTATTTGTTTGAAATAAATTAAATTGCTAATTAGTATTTTTGAAAATCTACCACGAGTTATTTAAATAAGTTTTCCTTGAAACAAAGCCTAAATTAATTAATCCTAAAAAAAATCTGCACTATTTATTATTATCATTACTATTTTTGAAAGTGTTTACTCACTATTTTAAAGTACTTAAAAAGGAAATCCGAAACATTGGCCTAAACTAAAGGGTGAAGGAAACTCACTTTCGAAATTTCAAACTAAATAAAGTAATCAACAAAGCTATGAAACGAAGAATAAACGTTAATCAAAATCACACAAAATGCATATCCAAAGAATACAAGATTAGTTAAAACAATTCAAGTAAGCAAAAAAAAACATAAAAATAAATAAATAAAGGGGCTAGATACGTCAAGTTCCTTTGGAGGAACTAAACTTCTAAGGAAAAGACTCTGAGCACCGCGATAGTTCCTAATAGCTGCTCGACCCAAAATATATTGGGCCCAAAGTGAGTTTCAAATGAGAACTCCAGCTCTCTGGTTGTTTCATGTAACAAAGAAAAGATGATAAGGGTTAGTAACTTAAATAACAAAATTTGCAAAATGTAGAAATATGCCAAGCCAATAATAAAGTGATGAGGAAAACAAACCATGTATAAGCATATATGAAGACAACATGTCATTATATTTTATTTCATTTTTATAAGCAAACGATCTTAGGCAAACGAACACCCTCAACACTAGTCGATTATTGGAAAACAAAGTACACAACAAGTAGCTATATAAATCCTTATTATTTTCATTCACTTCAATTAAATAAGTGGTTATGAACAAATCACTTCAAAAAGTAAAGCAACATTAGTGACGGGAAGATCAAAAGGGAACCAAATCACTACATTAGCTCATGATAAATTCCTTAAGTTAGTATTCTCGAAATTGATCCCGAGTTAAAACCAAAATAATAAAAATACGTGCAGCCCTCTTTTTCTAACAATGAACACTAATTTAACCACTTTTTACTAGGATTAAGGTGTTTAAAGAAAAGTTAGATCGCAAGCAAGACCACAATATTTAACAAACGCCAAAAATACATTCCTATCTTAAACAAATATTTTTCGGGACTAAAAAAACAAACCTATTGAAAACTTTTACCTTAAGACTTTAAACTTCAAGAAACGCAACATAGCATACATATACCCTTTCCGGTTTACATGAAATCAGCCAACCAACAAAAACGATAACAATCATATTAACGAATTAATCCACCAACTTCACTATTAAATCAATCTTCCTAAAATAAAATAAAATCCCATACATATCCTATATTTTCATGCCCGGGCAGCCATACGTAGTTGCCAACGAAACGAGATAATGTTTCAAATATTCTTACAACCCAAAATGAAAATCAACCCATCATCCAAAGAAACGATATCGAACTTAATACAAAGATTAAGTTATCGATTTAGCCGACTAACTTCACTACTATTTTTTTGCATCGCCCAAAGCAACAAAAATGAGACTATATTTTTCATATACATATCTTATGTTTTTGCTCAGAAAATCAGCCATATACAACCAACAACAAACCAAACGAGATACATACTTTTCTTTTACGAACAATATATCTTACAAAAAAAACAGAAACTAAAGTAAAGGAAGGATTTTTACCTTGTGTTGGGCAGCAAAACAGAGGCGTTGACGTCAAGTTCTCCGGCCAAAAACTCGAACTCAAAGCTTGAACTCAAAAACCAAAGAAAATACTTTTTGAATGTAAACACTTGTGTGTTTTTCGAGTAACTCCGGACCTACGAATTTCTGACCTTTTGTTGGATTCTTGAATCTTTTTTCGTAATCTTTGAATGTTTTTTCTTCCCTCTTTTTTTGGGGTGAAAGACCCACTATTTATAGGAAAAATCTGGACTTGAAAGTCCGAATTTGAACCCAAAAAATATTAAACCAAGAAACGTAACAAATAAAGGGAGAGAGATTCAAATTTTGAATTTCAAATCCCATCTCTGAGAAACTTAAAGACGGATTTGAAAACGAAATCGTTTTTGCACCAATTTGGGACTGGTTCTCTGGCCACCTTGAAATCACGAGGTGGGATGGCTGAAATAGGGGGAATCTCGGCAGAGATGGCAGACAAGGGGCAGCGATTTGGTGGCATTTTGCGGCCATTTGGGGTAAAAGAGAAGAGAGGGAGAAGAAAGAAGGAGAAGGGGCGATGGGTTTTGGGGTGGATTTTGGGGAAGATGAGCTTGTGGAGCGTTGGTTTTGGGAGAGAGAAAGGGAAAGCATGCGTCTGGTTTTTGGGAAAAAAAGGAGAGAGACGCGTTTTTGGGGAAAGGAAAATGCGTTTTTGGGGGTTTGAGGAGAGAGAGAGAAACGTTGGGGGGTTGAATCCTTGACCGATTTTGATCCGTCCGATCAATTGATCGGACGGTTAAGATTAATTCGGAATAAGAATTAAAAGAATAGAAAATAATATACATATATATATATATATTAAGTGAGATAAAAGGCTTAAAAATTGTGACCGTTGGATTAGATTGGAGGGCCACGATTGAAAGCAAAGAAACACAAATCCATGTGATGCCTACGTGGCACACATGGATTGGCTAATTAAAGGGGTCTAAGATTGCCACATTATTTTGCTCAAATTGGCTATTTTAAAAATTCCAATTGTAGCCAATTCTTAACAAAATAGCCACAATTTGTTAATTTGAAAATAATTAATTTGTAAAATTAATTAATTTTTAAAATTTGGTTTAAAAATATAATAAAATAAAATAAGGTCAATTTGTAATTAGTTAAATAATTAAGCTTCCTAAATTATAAAAAATATTTATTTGCAAGAGTAAAAAATTAAAACTAACCAAAAATTGGTTTATTTCCTTAAAAATACTTTATTTGACGTAAAAAAATAATTTTGAACGACTCAAAACATGAAATAAATATTTGTAGATTTATAAAATATTTGAATTTATAGAAAATAATATATATGAGATAGTTTTTTTAAAAATGAGTGGCAAATTACTAAGGTAATTTTAAAATATTTATTTTCATAAATATATTATTTATTAAAATAATATAGAGGGTAAAAATTGGGTGTCAACAGTTGACCCATTTCTTTGGCCGTGGATGAGAGTAGAGAAGGCGTGGACAAAGAAATATTGACACATCCTAATTTTGACCGACCAACAAAATATTTTTTGAGCAAAGAGTGACATGAGTTTTGGGAAGTTATGGCCGAGCTCAGGCTTTCGAGCTGCCTACATATCTCAGGTTTCACGAGAAGTCAGGCCATATGTAGTTCGAGAGAATTGAATCTTTGCAAATCTTGATTGACTTCAAAATTTGCCCAGTGTCGAGTTATGGTAACACTGATATCTTTTGGTGGTGATTGAGAGTATTTAGCATGAATGGAGTGGATACGGCCGTGCTTAAACCAAGCTTACCTACATATCCCTAGATGTGGGAATCGGGCCGAATGTAGTTCTAAAAGAAATCTTAGAATGAGAAACACTCCGCAACAATTTCTACTGAGGATTTTGGTAGGGAAAAGATCACGGACCTTCAAAAATTGCCCCAGTGTCGAGTCATGATGACACTGGGATGTAAGAAAAGTTATGGAATATAGAAGTAAATTCGAATTGAGTTGAGTCGAGTTTTGAGGAGAAATTCTTGACGTAGCTAGGGATGCTTGACATTTCGCTAGCTTGCCCCAGTTTGCTGCTTAGAGGGTAGTTCCACGTTGTAATGCGTTGTCCTGCAAAACAAGTAAAAATATCACAAAGTACCTGTCGCAATTCAAAATTATAAATTAAATTGTAATGTAAAGAGTAGAGTGTAGATATTCAAACGATTGTCGACGTCACCGTTATGAGGAATGAATGTGATGTAGTCTAAGAAACTTGTGAAGTAAAGCCTCTCGACTGGCGGGGCAACAGTTGAAAGTAAAGCCTCTCGACTAGCGGGGCAACACTTACAAAGTAAAGCCTCTCGACTGGCGGGGCAACACTTGTAATGTAAAGCCTCTCGACTGGCGGGGCAACACTTGAAAGTAAAGCCTCTCGACTGGCGGGGCAATACTTGAAAAGTAAAGTCTTCGTCTGGCGAATCAGTCGTGAAATCTCCATTTGACGGAGCAGTCCTTAATGCAAAAATGAGGATGTTGCTAGCATGCATGCTATGATGATGTTTGCTATGATGCAGTCTCCGATTGGCGGAGCATGTTTTTCTTGCTAATATACATTTCTCTGATTTGGCAGAGTGTCGTTTTGCTTGCTTATGTACATGCTCCAACTGGTGGAGCGTCGCTTTGATTGCTTATGTACAGGCTCCGGTCGATGGAGCGTCGTCTTGTTTGCTTATGTACAAGCTTCAATCGTCAGAGCGTCATTTTGTTTGCTTATGTACAAGCTCCAATCGGAGCGTCATTTTGTTTGCTTATGTACGGCCTTTAATTGGTGGATTTTGATGAAATTAGTCAGCATTCTCCGATTGGCGGAGTTTATTCGACGCAATTAGATGGCAATCTCTGATTGGCGGAGTTATTTGACGAAGTCAGATGGCGGGCTCCGATTGGCGGAGTTTATTTGAAAGAAATAAACTATCCTATTTGTACTATGAGGGCCCTCTATCTTCGATACTTGATCCGGATCTCGGACGTACCTGCAAAGACATAAATGAAAACCTTTTAAGAATTGTAAGAATCGGGATAAAGTATTTTTAAAATAGAGTAGGGAAAGAATATTTTGGCTTATGGTGTCGTGATAGCCGAAAGATTTCTCCAATCACGTTCATGAGTTTGACTTGACATCACCCTTCTTGATTCCTGTTTTCCTACGCTCAAAGAAAAGTTCTTAGTTTTGGGAGGGGTGTTGATTTGTGTCGACTTGTGGACCCTTGACTTGCCGTTGGATCCTTCAAAACCTCCTTGGTTTCTTGCGATTTCTTATTCCAGAGACTCGGTCATTGGATCCCTTCAAAACCTCCTTGGTTGCTCGCGATTTCCTATTTCGGAGACTCAGTAGGTGGAAAGGCAGTAAAATATTTTTAAAAATATATTATTTTTTTTAGAAAAAATAAGTATATTTTCTATATACTAGGCGCATATATATAGTAATTGTTCATCATTTTTTAGATTATGACATGTTCTGAAATCCAATCGAGCTTTTCCATTAGTTGAGGACGTCGAAATGTAGTCTTCTCGTAGCTCCGACTTCTGGTGACGCTCCTCTATCTCCTTTTAGGTTGCCTACGTATCCCCAAATGGGAATCAGGTCTGTACGTAGTTCGGGATATGAAGGAAGGATTAAAATATGTAATGCATTGACCAAGCCTGACTCAGGTTGCCTACGTATCCAAACAGAATTAGGTCAGAACGTAGTTCAAGTACATTAGGGATAATGAAAAATATGAGATGTATTGACCGAGCCTGACTTAGGCTGCCTAAATATCCAAACAGAATCAGGTTATGACGTAGTTCAAGTACAATAGGGGAAATGGAAAAGATGAAATGCATTGACCGAGCCTGACTCAGGCTGCCTACATATCCAAACGAAATCAGGTCATGACGTAGTTCAAGTACAATAGGGGAAATGGAAAAGATGAAATGCATTGACCGAGCCTGACTTAGGCTGCCTACGTATCCAAACGGAATCAGGTCATGACGTAGTTTAAGTACAATAGGGGAAATGGAAAAGATGAAACGACCGAATCCGACGAGGATTGCCTACGTATCCCACCGAGGGAAGTCAGGTCAATCGTAGTTCTAAATACATGAAAGATGATATTTTTTAGTTTTTCTAAGGGAGACCGGACCTGATGTGGGTTTCCTAGGTATCCCGTCGTGGGAAGTCATGCTAATACATAGTTCTGTTACATTAGAGAAAATGCAAAAAGTTCAAGGAAATAACAACTAGTCCCACTGTCTTCAAATGTAGTACTTCTTGATAGCGTCTGAATTGTTCGGCTTCGTGCTCATGATGCCATCCATTTCTACGAGGATTACTGCTCCTCCTGAGAGCACTCGGTGAACCATGTAAGGACCTTGCCAGTTTGGCGCAAATTTCCCCTTAGCTTCATCTTGGTGAGGGAATATTTTCTTTAATACTAATTGCCCTGGTGTGAATCGTCGAGGCTTGACTTTCTTGTTGAACGCTTTGATCATTCCGTTTTGATAGAGTTGACCGTGACATACTGCATCCAGTCTCTTCTCATCAATGAGCATCAAATCCTACTACAAACCCATTCCGCGTCTTCCAGACTAACCTCTTGGATGATTCTTAGGGAAGGTATTTCCACTTCTGCGGGTATCACTGCTTCTGAAGCGTAGACCAACATGTAGGGGGTTGCACCAGTGGATGTTCTGATTGTGGTGCAATAGCCGAGCAAAGCATATGGTAGCTTCTCATGCCATTCTCTGTTACTATCTACTATTTTTCTTAGAATCCTCTTGATATTCTTGTTCGCGGCCTCAACTGCTCCATTCATTTGTGGTCGATATGTTGTGGAGTTCCGGTGAGAGATCTTAAACCTTTCACAAGTTTCTCTCATGAGATCACTATTAAGATTGGCCTCGTTGTCTGTTATGATTGATTCTGGAATTTCAAACCGACAAACTATGTTATTTCGGACGAAATCTTCTACCACCTTCTTAGTTACTGCCTTGTGCGTTGAAGCTTCAACCCATTTTGTGAAATAGTCGATAGCTACCAGGATGAAACGGTGTCCATTTGATGCGGGAGGCTCTATGGGTCCAATTATGTCCATGCCCTAAGCAACAAATGGCCATGGGGAACCCATCACATTTAGCTCATTTGGCGGAACTCGTATGAAGTCACCATGAACTTGACACTGATAACATTTTTGTACATACCGGATGCTATCCCTTTCCATAGTCATCCAAAAGTATCCAGCTCTCAAAATCTTCTTTGCCAAAGTGAATCCATTTATGTGGGGTCCACACTTCTCTGCGTGAATTTCCTCTAACAGTCTTATCGCTTCCGTTGCATCGACACACCTTAGTAATCCCAAATCCGGGGTTCTCCTATACATGATTTCTCCGTTAAGGAAGAAATGATTGGCCATTCTCCTTAAAGTCTGCTTCTGCTTGCTACTGGCATTTTTTGGATATTCTCCTGCTTCGAGCAACCTTCTAATTAATGGTACCATGGCTTTCCATCAAACTCTTCATCTACGTGAAAACAGTATGCGTGCTGGTCACGTATCTCCACTTCGATAGGGTTGATGTAATTGTTATCCGGGTGCTGGATCATTGAGGAAAGAGTAGCCAAAGCATCAGCAAACTCGTTTTGAGCCCGGGGGACATGTTTAAACTCAATATTCGTAAACCATTTGCTCAGATCCTTTACACATTCCAGATAAGGAAGGATCTTGACATTCTTGGTGGCCCATTCTCCTTGTACCTGATGAACCAATAGGTCAGAATCACCTATTACCAAAAGCTCTTTGATGTTCATATCCACAGCCATCCAAAGTCCGAGAATACGTGCTTCATATTCTGCCAAGTTGTTTGTGCAAGGAAATCTAATCTTGGCTGAGATTGGGTAGTGCTGGCCCGTTTCTGAAACCAAGATTGCTCCAATTTCGACTCCTTTGAAATTTGATGCTCCATCAAAGAACAATATCCATCCATCATATGACTCTGAGATGTCCTTTCCTGCAAAAAATACTTCTTCATCGGGGAAGTAGGTTATGAGCGGTTCATAATCTTTATCCACCGGATTTTCTGCGAGGTGATCGGCCAAAGCTTGTCCTTTGATGGCCTTCTATGTCACGTACCCAATATTGAACTCACTCAGCAAAATCTGCCACTTTGCTAATTTCCCTGTAGGCATTGGTTTCTGAAAGATGTACTTGAGTGGATCCATTCTTGAGATCAAGTACGTGGTGTACGCCGATAGGTAATGCCTCAACTTTTGCACAATCCAAGTCAAAGCATAACACATTCGTTCTAACAAGGTATATCTTGCCTCGTATGGTGTAAACTTCTTGCTCAAGTAGTAAATAGCTTGCTCTTTCTTTCCCGTTTCATCGTGTTGTCCCAACACACATCCAAATACTCCATCCATGACGGATAGATACAGTAGCAATGGCTTTCCGGGCTCTGGTGGAACCAATACTGGTGGGTTGGACAAGTACTCCTTGATTCTATCAAAAGCTCTTTGGCATTCCTCCGTCCATTCTGTGGCGGCATCCTTCTCTAGTAACTTGAATATAGGTTCACATATTACTATGGACTGAGCTATGAAACGATTGATGTAATTGAGTCTCACCAAGAAGCTCATCACATCCTTCTTGGTCATGGGGGGAGGTAACTCTTGAATCGCCTTGATTTTTGATGGATCCAACTCTATGCCTTTCCTGCTAACGATGAACCCGAGTAACTTTCCAGCAGGGACTCTAAATGCCCTCTTCACTGGATTTAATTTCAAATTATATCTCTGCAACCTCTCAAAGAACTTCTGTAAATCCTCTAGGTGGTCTGAACTCTTTTTGGACTTGATAACGACATCATCTACGTATACCTCAATCTCCTTGTGAATCATATCATGGAAGAGAGTAGTCATGGCCCTCATATAGGTTATGCCAGCATTTTTAAGTCCAAATGGCATCACTCTATAGCAATACACTCCCCATGGAGTGATAAATATTATTTTCTCCGCATCATCTTCATTCATTAGGATTTGGAGATATCCTACAAAGCAATCGACAAACGATTGCAACTCATGCTTTGCACAATTATCGATGAGTATATGAATGTTTGGGAGAGGAAAATCATCCTTGGGACTAGCTTTGTTAAGATCCCGATAGTCTACACATATTCTGATTTTCCCATCCTTTTTTGGCACTGGCACGATATTGGCCAACCATGTGGGGTAATTAGTAACCCTCACAACATTTGCCTGAATCTACTTAGTTACCTCCTTCTTGATTCTTAAACTCAAATCAGGCTTGAACTTCCTCGTCTTTTGCTTCACAGGCGGGCAAGAAGGATCAGTCGGTAGCTTGTGTGAGACAATATCGGTGCTTAATCCCGGCATGTCATCGTAGGACCAAGCAAACACATCAACATATTGCTTGATCAATTCAATCAATTCTCGCTTTCCTTCGTCTTCCAAGTGTATGCTGACTCGTGTTTCTTTCACCGTTTCTTTATTTCCCAAGTTGACAACTTCGATTTCATCCATGTTGGGCTTTTTCTGACTTTCAAGTTGTTCGATCTCCTGAGGTAGATTTTCAGGCATCATGCTTTCATCGTATTCTTCATAGTCCTGCTCATGGCTCGTACTTTGCTCAATGGATACGTTACATGTCACAACCGTTGTACGATGATTTTTACTAATATTAGCGCTGAAAAGTATGAAAGGTGAGTAAAAAAATAAATAGTTATTTCAAACAATAGAAAGACAAATTTTAAGAAAATAAAGACTTTTTATTTGAAAAGCATTCTAGCTTTTAGAAGAGGCGAGTAGCAAAAAGTCTTAGGCATGATTCAAGCCTCAATTGATCATGTAAAAATATTTTTTGAAATAAAACTACATTTCCACACTACCAGGACTCTTGTCGAAACAAAGATGGGCTGATGGTCCAGTTCTGCAAGACTTCTCCAGGTTCGGCATCACGGATGGTCAGCTTATTGATACCTATCTCCAGTCCATCATCGATCACAGCCACAAATAGATTTTCTATTCCCTCAATGACATCTTCATCAACTGCTTTATCTGGGATTGGAACTTGTCCCGGCACGAACACTATCTCACCAAACTTTGTGTTGTGGACTCCTCACGAAGTAGGCTTATATCCAAGCCCGGCGGTACCCTTCTGATGTTTCAGCTGGATTGGTTCAATTATACCGTCGGCCTTAGGTCCGAGCCCTGTCTTTGGTTGATACCCATATTTCAACATCTCTGACGCAACCATCTTCGCTGCTCTCGACATCTCCACCTCTACAGGCTCTACTTTCTCATCAATTCTTACAGCTTCCATGATCCTTAGAGCATGGAAAGCGGCTCCATCCAATTCTTCGGTGACTGGAACAGAATTCACGGAATAGATGGGGTGACTGAGCTCCCCGTCAATTGTAACTTCGATGCAACCCCACTCAAACTTCACATACTGATGGAGCGTGGAGGGAACTGCTCTTGCCATATGGACCCATGGCCTTCCTAGTAACAAGTTGTAGTTGTACTACACATCCATCACTTGAAATAAGATGGGGAATTCAGCTGGACCTACTTGCAATGTGAGATAGATTTCTCCAATGACGCTTCTCTGTGCACCATCAAAAGCTCTCACCTTCACAAGACTTTCTTTTATATCTCCCATATTCACACCTAAATCTCTCAATGTGGTGAAAGGGTAGATGTTGCATCCAGAACCGCCATCAATCAAAACTCTATTCACGATTTTATCACAACACTTGACCGCGATGTGAAGTGCTTTGTTATGGCCAACCCCTTCTGCTGGTAATTCATCATCATGGAAAGAGATTTTGTTCACTTCCAACATTCTTCCAATTACTGCAGCCAATGTGTCACTTGTAGTTTCTTTTGGTATGCTAACTCCGCTCAGAACTTGTACCAAAGCATTCCTATGGGCTTCAGAACTCATTAGCAAGGACATAATGGAAATGTGGGCTAGTGTCTTCTTTAGTTGTTCCTCGATTGAGTAATCTTTAGACTGCATCTTCTTCCAAAACTCTGCGGCTTCAGCATCAGTAAAATTCTTCTTTGGATTTTGTTCCTTCCCAGGAACCCCTCGATTTAGATCCTCCGGGGCATAACACCTTCCTGACCTGGTCATTCCGTGAGCCACAGCAGCGTCTATCATCTTGCCATTGGCTTCTGTCCGATAGTCCCATGGGACTGCTTTAGTGTCATAGTCAGGTTTTTCAGTGGCTATAGTGGTTACCACAACTCTCGGCAGGTAGGTTTGAACAGCCAAAGGCTCTCTCAACTGAACTGTGATAAAAGGTTGCGCTGGAGATGTGGCGGCAACTTATTCTGTGTTCCAGACAGGCACGATAGCTCCTTCCAGGTCATACTCTTCCTCCAGGGTAATCATAATGACTCCTCGATTCTCATGATCTGGTAAAGGGTTGTTGTTCACATTCGAAGGAATAGCGGTGCATTTGATTACTCCTTTTCTGATAAGAGACTCGATCTGGTTCTTTAAGCTAAAACACTCCTCCGTATCATGTCCTTGGATTCCCGAGTGGTATGCACATCGCTTGTTTCTATCAAAGCTTCGTGGTATCGGATCAGGGATTCTTCCCTTAACTGGCTGCAACAAACCTGCTACCCTCGACCTTTCAAACAATTGAGCCAAAGGCTCGGCAATAGGAGTGTAGGTGCGGGTATTTCTGGTTTCAAGATTAAGACGTGGTCTTGGTGCATATGCTGGTCTATTTTGGTGAACTGAAGCTTGGACAGGGGCATATGGCTTCAGTGGATTTTGGTGTGCTGGAGCTCGAGGTGGATTATAGTGTGGCTGGGTACTATATACTGGAACATATGTGATAATTTGGGGGCTGTTAGGGTATCGGTGGGATGATCCTCCGTGCTGGTAGTAAGGTGTGACAGCTGAGACGTCTTCCTTCTTCTTCTTGATCCCCCCAATGGATCCTGACTGTATGGCCTTGCTTGCGGCTTGCAATGAGACCATAGACTGAATTTTTCCGGACTTAATACCTTCCTCAATAAAGTCTCCCATCTTGACCAAGTCTGTGAACTTTTGGCCCATCATTGACATCATCTTGTCGAAGTAGACGCCTTCCTAAGCTCGGATAAAGTACTTAGAGAGTTCATTTTCATCCAATGGGGGTTGGATCCTAGCAGCCTTAGTCATCCATCGCCATGGATATTCTTGAAATGATTCAGATGGTTTCTTCTGTATGTTGGCAAGTGAGAATCTGTCAGGAGTGATTTCGGTATTAAATCTGAAGCAACTCATGAAATCTTTGGCCATTTCTTGCCAATCATGCCATTTGCGAGGGTCTTGGCGAGTGTACCAAGTCAGAGCTTCTCCCGACAGACTTCGAATGAACAGTTTCATCCTCATTTTCTTGTTTCTTCCTATGCCGACCAGCTTGTTGCAATAGGCTCTTAGGTGTGCATGAGGATCGTCCTTCCCATCAAATACATCAAACTTTGGTGGTTTGTACCCAATCGGCATGTCGATGTCTGGGTGGATGCATAGGTCATCATAGTCCAGACTCTCGGTTCCCCTGGTGACTTGCATGTTTTTAAATGCCCTTTTCAAACTTTCAAGTTGAGCTGCTAGCGACCTCTCTTCATTTGACGGGACATCCCTCTCCAATCCCATGTACTGATCGACCTCATATGGTACTTTGACAGCCATAGATGTTGCGAAAGTAGGAGCTTCAGTAGCATATATCGGTGGCACAGGTATCTCACAAGTGACATGTGCCTCAGGTATGTGCTGCATTGTTGGGTAAATTGGAATAGGGAAGTTCTGAGTAGGCAAGGAAAGATTATGTGCAGCCCTAACAGCGGGCGGAGGAGCAAGTAGAGCTTGAGCATAAGTGGGAACATGTGGTGTTTGCTTAGCAAGTTTGCTAAGTTGGCGGGAGTGACTGGCCATAACTCAGCATTTGGAAATTGGAATTGAGCGGGGAAGGTAGCAGTTGTAAGCTTAGTCAAATCCCGCACTTGGCGCAGTTCTTCCTTCAGGATCTCAATCTCTTGTGCCATGTTGGCCATTTGTTCGTCATTTTGAGTATCTATCAGTTTTCAGGAACTTTTGGCGCCATCTACCGGTACCATTGAGGCATTGTTAGATTCTTCACTCATTTTTCCTTTAGATCGGAGGTTGTATTGTGATTCCTCCAGTTTGCAAATCGACACAAATCAACTTTCTTTTGGGGGTTGATAATAAACATAAAGAAAAGAAAAGAAAAGAAAAAGGAAACTATGTTAGTTTGGGAAATGTTGGAATATATAACAAATATATACGCCAAGTCGGCGATATTCATACAAAAACGCGTCCTAATATGGAGCCTCGTTTTGCCAGAGGTAGGCCTACGCTTCATACAATTTGATAATAAATGATCCATTTTGAACATATTTAGGATTTGAGATAAGCATGACTTTTCATTAAGCAAAAGGTGGCTTCGAAAGCTTACAATAGATAGGCTGATGGGAGCCTGAAAATGAAAGACATGGGATGGCCACTAGGGCATCCAAAGGGATATGACGTGAGGCACTTTTAGGGAATATGAAAAAGGGATGCAACGAGAAAGGATAACCTAAGGCCACGTAGGACCATCATCACTATCATCATATATGTCCAAATAAGGCCCTGGGTGGTATTCTCCGAAATTCTCTTCTCTCATCTGCCATTCCTGATAATCTAGATCACATTCTTCTACGAACACTAAAGACCCGTACTCAGATTAATCTTCAGGTTCCTCCCCTAGATCTTCTCTTATATCATCCTGACTATCATGAGGTATCTCATCGTTAATTGATCTCGGAATAACCTGTCGACGCATGGAGGTGGTGGGAAACATATGAGGTATTAGTTCCCTTGAAACTTGAGTCACCATGTCATAGTCGATAAGCCTAGGGATCCTTTCCCAGCTCGATCACATTATGGGACCTCCCTCTACTTTCCACGCATAATATTCTGAGGTGCACTAATTTGTTCGTCCAATATCTGCTGAGAGTATATTCATCCAAGATTCCTACAGTCTTCTAATCCTGGCTGAAGGTATCTCTCTTCCGCAAGCGACCTCCGCAGGTTCCATGTGTGACCACAAGGGAACATCCTGATTGATGCCAAATTGGCGCAAAACTCTAAGTGGAGCATATGGTTGGATCCCTTCTAATCCGATCAGCTCGATAAAGTAGCTCGAATGTCTCCTCAATAATGCTCTTCCAGTGATCCAAGGGAGCTTCCATTGCGTCAGATAGGCCCGCCATTCTTCTCGTCCTAACGGTGCATTCCAAAATTTCAACCTCTGTTCATGTCTTTGTATCCTGTTGCAGACTCCTTCTAGGTTAT
Source organism: Jaltomata sinuosa (assembly GCA_003996215.1). Lineage (NCBI taxonomy): Eukaryota > Viridiplantae > Streptophyta > Magnoliopsida > Solanales > Solanaceae > Jaltomata > Jaltomata sinuosa. The sequence continues at coordinate 66,621 of QJPP01004946.1, forward strand.
TGTCGTCTTGTTCTCTTTGGAAGAAATGTTCTATAGCCCAAATTTGTAGTAGTAAATTTCATCCGCCAAAGCAATCAGATCCTCTTGCACATGCGGACAAAGCTCTTAATAACTCCGCCAAAAGCATTGGTACTAATGTTAACTTTCTGTAGCCATTGAACAGGGCAAGGACTACTGCCATCAAATTGATATTGATGCGGCCTATCCTCTTAGGGAAGACCATGATCCCTAAGAAAGCGAGTGCAAAAGCCACAGGCCGGATTCTCTCCCGTTTTGCTCTGTTACAAGTGAATTCTTGTCGATAACCATAATAGCTTTCTTGGCGTCCAAACCTCTGAAAGAGATAGTTCAAACCTACGCATCCTTTTTCTACATTTCTAAGGGCCGGAAAGACTTTTAGACCCAAATTGCGTAGAAATTTTATTCCGGACATAGTTGAAGGCAACACTGGCTCTCTTCCTTCGAGCGCCAGATCTGTGAGGCTGCTGACGTCTTCCATGGTAGGAGTGATTTCAAAGTCGACAAACTAAAATGTCGCGGTGGTTGGGTCCCAAAATTCAATCAGCAACTTTGTTAGCATCTCGTTGGCTTGGATGTCTAACATCGCAGTGAGAGATCCTAGGTGCTTGGAAATCTTGTGTCCATATGGAGCCCTGATGTTGTACCACCAATGTTGTAGGTTATGGGGAGCTGAGAAAATCATTTGGATGTTTGGTAAATTTTGGTTGATATTCATCTGAAAGAAAGGTAAAGGGTATGATAAGTTGGTTTATCCCAAATCCATTATGTGTTTTAGTTTGGATCATTTACATCAATCTCACACAAAAGTATATGTCGTTGGGTTTTATGAAAAACCCGTTGACACAAGGGCAGTTTCCTAAATGCAGTGTCAATCCCAAGGATCGTCCTGCCTAAAGCTATGCAACATGACCTATTTCTAGAATAATAGTTTACTAGATTTGAGAGTGGGACTGAATAACTACGAGACGGCACACTAACCTAATTGCACCGACTCTGAAACTAAGGAATCCAAAAAGAAGGTTTGGGGGGGGGGCATAAAACCTCCCGCGTGTACCACAGTGTGTGAAATGTGTACGGCCAAAGGCTCGATAGAGAAATGCAAGTGAGAAAGCAGTAACAAGTAGTGTTTATCAAACAAATAAGGAACGCAAGTTTGAATTTGGCTTGCGTCCTTTCAAACAAAGCATGATATAAACATAAATAAAGCAAATAATGTACTGAAAATAAACAAACATCTCGAATAATATTTCTAAACTAAGTCTGCTAAGGTAAAAACCTAAGTACATCTCCAGCAGAGTCGCCACGCTGTCGCGCCCTATTTCGAACCGGCCAAAACAGTGCACAACGTATGGTCGTCGTGACTCTCTGGTTTTGAAAATTTTATTTTTTAAAGTCGCCACCTAAATTTTAGGAAAAACTTAGGAAACCATTTTTTTTTTGTAAAACTCTGTTTTGGTCTTTCGAAAACGTTTGAGATTCTGAGTAAGGGTTTTGGTTACTCGAGGAGAAGGTATTAGGCACCCCTCGAAGCCTATCCGAAGATAGTCCTTAAACTCAATTTAGAAAAAAAAAAATATTTGGGAAAAATGTTTCTTCATTATTTGCTAAAAAGGTGATAAAAACATGTTTTATTAATTTAAAGAAAATTCAAAGTATATGACACATGCTACTACAATATGCAAAAATATAAAATATGCTTATGATAAAAAGATGAAACATATATACGTATATGTCAAAATATATGAGAGTTTAATAGTAATATTTTTATCATAACTATAATTAAAATATGTAGAACTTTATGATTTATAAGAATATATACTTAAAATAAACTATGTAAAATTGAAGATATTATTTATACAAATATACTTTTTATAAAGTAAAATATATGTATTTTGGAATATGTGAAAGTTTACAACATATTTATTTAAAGATAAGCGTATGCATATTTAGAGTATAAGAAATTACGTAATTTTTTTTTATTATTTATTAGATTTGGATAAGTAAAAGCATGTAGGAAATAAGTATACCGGTAATATAAAAAAATATAAAAATTATAGTTATTTCATAAATATATTAAGAATAATTTGAAGACTTGAGTAGAGAATAAAAATTATTTATTTCATATAAAAAAAGACTTTTATTTGTAAAGGAAGAAATATGCGTCAAATATGAAAGAAAGTATTATGTACGTAAATTAATTGCGATAAAATAATATGTAATTTGAGTAGAAAGAGGGGTAAGTAAAATATAAATATACCTTGTAGTAGATAGCATATGACATATATACCTTGCGTTTTGAGGCTTTGAAAAATCTGAAAATCTCAAAATATATATATAGAGTATAACAAAATATTTTTTTTGTAAAATATTGGGTTAGAATAGGAGAGTAAATGAGTTGTTAATAAAACAGCTTATCTAAATTAGATAAAGAACTCCATAATTTATGGCCTAAGGATGACTACTATTTGTTTGAAATAAATTAAATCGCTAATTAGTATTTTTGAAAATCTACCACGAGTTATTTATACAAGTTTTCCTTGAAACAAAGCCTAAATTAATTAATCCTAAAAAAAATCTGCACTATTTATTATTATCATTACTATTTTTGAAAGTGTTTACTCACTATTTTAAAGTACTTAAAAAGGAAATCCGAAACATTGGCCTAAACTAAAGGGTGAAGGAAACTCACTTTCGAAATTTCAAACTAAATAAAGTAATCAACAAAGCTATGAAACGAAGAATAAACGTTAATCAAAATAATACAAAAGGCATATCCAAATAATACAAGGTTAGTTAAAACAATTCAAGTAAGCAAAAAAAAATATAAAAATAAATAAATAAAGGGGCTAGATACGCCAAGTTCCTTTGGAGGAACTAAACTTCTAAGGAAAAGACTTTGAGCACCACGATAGTTCCTAATAGCTGCTCGACCCAAAATATATTGGGCCCAAAGTGAGTTTCAAATGAGAACTCCAGCTCTCCGGTTGTTTCATGTAACAAAGAAAAGATGATAAGGGTTAGTAACTTAAATAACAAAATTTGTAAAATGTAGAAATATGCCAAGCCAATAATAAGGTGATGAGGAAAACAAACCATTTATAAGCATATATGAAGACAACATGTCACTATATTTTATTTCATTTTTATAAGCAAACGATCTTAGGCAAACGAATACCCTCAACACTAGTCGATTATTGGAAAATAAAGTACACAACAAGTAGCTATATAAATCCTTATTATTTTTATTCACTTCAATTAAATAAGTGGTTATGAACAAATCACTTCAAAAAGTAAAGCAACACTAGTGACGGGAAGATCAAAAGGGAACCAAACTACTACATTAGCTCATGATAAATTCTTTAAGTTAGTATTCTCGAAATTGATCACGAGTTAAAATCAAAATAATGAAAATACGGGCAGCCCTCTTTTTCTAATAATGCACACTAATTTAACCACTTTTTACTAGGATTAAGGTGTTTAAAGAAAAGTTAGATCGCAAGCAAGACCACAATATTTAACAAACGCCAAAAATACATTCCTATCTTAAACAAACATTTTCCGGGACTAAAAAAACAAACCTATTGAAAACTTTTACCTTAAGACTTTAAACTTCAAGAAACGCAACATAGCATACATATACCCTTTCCGGTTTACACGAAATCAGCCAACCAACAAAAACGATAACAATCATATTAACGAATTAATCTACCAACTTCACTATTAAATCAATCTTCCTAAAATAAAATAAAATCCTATACATATCCTATATTTTCATGCCCGGGCAGCCATACGTAGTTGTGAACGAAACGAGATAATGTTTCAAATATTCTTACAACCCAAAATGAAAATCAACCCATCATCCAAAGAAACGATATCGAACATAATACAAAGATTAAGTTATCGATTTAGCCGACTAACTTCACTACTAGATTTTTGCATCGCCCAAAGCAACAAAAATGAGACTATATTTTTCATATACATATCTTATGTTTTTGCTCAGAAAACCAGCCATATACAACCAACAACAAACCAAACGAGATACATACTTTTCTTTTACAAACAATATATCTTACAAAAAAAAAACAGAAACTAAAGTAAAGGAAGGATTTTTACCTTGTGTTGGGCAGCAAAACAGAGGCGTTGACGTCAAGTTCTCTGGCCAAAAACTCGAACTCAAAGCTTGAACTCAAAAACCAAAGAAAAGACTTTTTGAATGTAAACACTTGTGTGTTTTTCGAGTAACTCCGGACCTACGAATTTCTGACCTTTTGTTGGATTCTTGAATCTTTTTTCGTAATCTTTGAATGTTTTTTCTTCCCTCTTTTTTTGGGGTGAAAGACCCACTATTTATAGGAAAAATCTGGACTTGAAAGTCCGAATTTGAACCCAAAAAATATTAAACCAAGAAACGTAACAAATAAAGGGAGAGAGATTCAAATTTTGAATTTCAAATCCCATCTCTGAGAAACTTAAAGACGGATTTGAAAACGAAATCGTTTTTGCACCAATTTGGGACTGGTTCTCTGGCCACCTTGAAATCACGAGGTGGGATGGCTGAAATAGGGGGAATCTCGGCAGAGATGGCAGACGAGGGGCAGCGATTTGGTGGCGTTTTGCAGCCATTTGGGGTAAGAGAGAAGAGAGGGAGAAGAAAGAAGGAGAAGGAGCGATGGGTTTTGGGGTGGATTTTGGGGAAGATGAGTTGGTGGAGCGTTGGTTTTGGGAGAGAGAAAGGGAAAGCATGCGTCTGGTTTTTGGGGAAAAAGGAGAGATACGCGTTTTTGGGGAAAGGGGAAAGGAGAACACGTTTTTGGAGGTTTGAGGAGAGAGAGAGAAACGTTGGGGGGGGGGTTGAATCCTTGACCGATTTTGATCCGTCCGATCAATTGATCAGACGGTTAAGATTAATTCGGAATAAGAATTAAAAGAATAGGAAATAATATATATATATTAAGTGAGATAAAAGGCTTAAAAATTGTGACCGTTGGATTAGATTGGAGGGCCACGATTGAAAGCAAAGAAACACAAATCCATGTGATGTCTACGTGGCACACATGGATTGGCTAATTTAAGGGGTCTAAGATTGCCACATTATTTTGCTCAAATTGGCTATTTTAAAAATTTCAATTGTAGCCAATTATTAACAAAATAGCCACAATTCGTTAATTTGAAAATAATTAATTTGTAAAATTAATTAATTTATAAAAATTGGTTTAAAAAAATAATAAAATAAAATAAGGTCAATTAGTAATTAGTTAAATAATTAAGCTTCCTAAATTATAAAAAAATATTTATTTGCAAGAGTAAAAAATTAAAACTAACCAAAAATTGGTTTATTTCCTTAAAAATACTTTATTTGACGTAAAAAAATAATTTTGAACGACTCAAAACATGAAATAAATATTTGTAGATTTATAAAATATTTGAATTTATAGAAAATAATATATATGAGATAGTTTTCTTAAAAATGAATGGCAAATTACTAAGGTAATTTCAAAATATTTATTGTCATAAATATATTATTTATTAAAATAATATAGAGGGTAAAAATTGGGTGTCAACAAATAGTACAGTTTGTTATACAGCTATAGCTAGCAATTAGTCTTTATATTCCGTTCATGGTGTAATCATTGAGCTATCTATGAAAAATTGAAATTATTTTGTTCTTCTTACATTCAGTAATTTTTCTTTCAGTAGCTTTACTGTTACATCTGGCTGTCTCCCTCTTTCTTATTCTAGCAAAGCTTTGTCCTCTCTAACGAATGACCATCACTAATCAATGTTTTGCTACAACGGTTTATAAATCTGCTTCTGCTCCAATCCCTTACTCTAACAAAGCTTCATCCTTTCCAGCAAATAACCATTATTAGCAGCTAATGTTAGGCACGACGATTTTCAGATATGGTCATGCTTCATCTCCCTAGCCTCGACAAAACATCATCCTCTCTGGCAAACAACCATTTGCATTTCCTTCTTCCTTCTTTGATCCAGTGATGACTTCGGTCATAAATCTGACGACGATGGTGACAGAATACAGTGGTGAATACACTGATTTCTATATTTCACCTTGTATCTCGCTTCAATGTATATATTTTATATTTTTATATTTTGTGTTGATTGTATCATGTATGTATTTCTGAAGGGAATAATGTATATACCCCATGTATTTTTGTATTTATAGAAAGGAAGATTTTTTGACATCAAAATTCTTTTTTAGATTTTAACGTATCTTTGCATTTTTGCATGTATTTCTATATTATGAAGGAGGAGTTTTTGCAAATTCTTATATTTCTGTATTTTTGCCTTGATTAATATAGTGATACATGGTGTATTCTTTGCGCCAACGAATACAATTGAGATAGGTTATATTCCTTGCACAAACGAATATAACTGACACAAACTGTATTCATTGCGTGAATGAATACAAGCATCGGGCAACAAAACTTTGCCACAGATGATAAATTTCAAAACTATAGCTACAAATAGTTAATTAGACTCGAACAATAGTCGTTTATGAAAATTACTCATTAGTTTATTATTGGAAAAAGTACATTCATGCCCCATAAGAGCAAACTATTTACACCTAAATAACTCCTTACATAAAATACCTCTCTAACTAATTTTAGAAAATACCACTTTCCTTTATAATTTTAGTTAGGGAAAAAGGTTCGGAGCACACCTAAACTATGACCGAAATTGTTGTTACACATTTCAACTTTGTGGGGGTCCTATGACCCTCTTGGACTATTTTATAATGTAATATTGATGGTATTATCAACATAGTTGGACGTGCAAGTGAACACACGTATAAGCAACAACTTCAAAACAGTAGATTGAAAGTAAAAATCACAAGAAATTAGAATGATTTGTGTTATTTGATCAATAATTCTGAAGAAAAAGTTAGAGAGTTTTAGGGAAATCCTAGGGTTAATGGAAGATAAATTAACATTAACGATAATCGACCGCTCTTTTTGGTAGCGTGTGTAAGCACTCACTTTAGTTTGAGTGATTTGGTGGTCCAACTAAGCTGATAATACCCTCAATATTACACTATAAAATAGTCCAGGGGGTCATAGGACCCCTACAAAGTTAGAGTGTGTAACAACAATTTCGGCCATAGTTCAGGTGTATTTTTGAGTCATTTTCCCTTTTAGTTATTTATCTCCTTTTTAATTCTTTTCATTTTTATTTCTCTACTTCTTCTCCTTTTTTATTTATTTTTTATTTTTTATGTTTCTTTGTTCATTTATTTTTTTCTCATTTATTTTTTTCTTTATTTTTCTACACCATATTTGAATTCATACTAAATTTTTATTTTGTATACTCCTTTTCTTCTTCTTTTTTATTTTTTCCTCGTTTATTTCTTCATTTTTTTTTCTCTACTTCTTTTCTTCTTTTCCTTTTCTGCTTTTATTTTTCTTCTAATCGATTCCTTTTATTTTTGTGTTTTTTATTTTTTAATTTCTCTTGATTTTTTAATTTCTTTATTTCTTGTTCCTTTTCATATTTTTTTTGTCGTTTATTTCTTTTTTTTTATTCTTTATTTCTTTTCTCAAACCATAATATTCTTTGTTTTTTAATTTCTTTATTTCATGTTCCCTTCCTTTCCTTTCCTTTTCTCCTTTTTTTGTCTTTTATTTATTTATTCTTTATTTTTTTTCCTCAAAAAATGATATTTTTTATTTTTTTATCATAATCTAATTTCATATTTTTGATCTTTTTTATATTTCTATTTTTTTATTTTATTTATTTTTTGTTTTTTCTAATTTCATTCGATTCTCTTTTTTTTTTAATTTTTATTTTTTTCATTTGCTTCAGTCCATAATGATATCATCACAATATATCGATATAATATATCTATATATTTTCATGATATTATTGATTTTTGCTTCAATCCTTTAGTGAGACCTCCATGATACCACACAATATATCTATATACTGACATGGTATCATTAAGGTTTACTTCAGTCCATAATGATACCATCACAGTATATATGTATAATGGTATCATTGATATCTGCTTTAACCCTTCAGTGAGACCTCCATGATACCATCACAATATATGTATATATTATCATGGTATCATGATGTCTGCTTCAACACTTCAATTAGACCTCTATGCAATACCATCACAGTACATCTATATACTGACATGATATCGTTGGAGTTTGCTTCAGTTCGTAGTGGTACCATCACAATATGTCTATATACTGTCATGATATCATTGATGTCTGCTTCAATCCTTCTGTGAGACCTCCATGATACCATCACAGTATATCCATATACTAGCATGGTATCATCTTTCAATGAGATTATATCAGTAAATCTAGATACTAGCATGGTATCATGGAGGATTGTTTCAATCCTTCAACGAGAAACTCCTTAGTATATCATAACATATATATAATGGCATGGTATCGTGGAGGACTACTTCAGTCCTTCAATAAGACACTTCTCGATCCATCATGATACCACTACAGTATATTCATATACTATCATGGTATCATTGAGGTTTGCTTCAGGCCGCAGTGATACCATCACAATATATCTATATATTGTCGTGGTATCATTGATGTCTACTTCAGTCCTTAGTGAGACCTCTATGATACCATCACAATATATCTATATATTGTGATGGTATCATGGAGGATTGCTTCAATCCTTCAATGAGACACTCCTCCATATACCACTATAGTATATCTATATATTTGTATGGTATCATACTTCAATGAGACACTCTATGATACCAACACAATATATTTATATGTTAGCATGGTATCATGGATGACTGTTTTAGTCCTTCTATGAGATACTACTCATTATACTATCACAATATATCTATATACTGACATGGTATCGTGGAGGACTATTTTAGTCCTTCAATGAAAAACTCCCCAATCCTCCATGATACCATCACAATATATTCATATATTGTCATGGTATCATTGATGTCTGCTCCACTCGTTCAGTGAGACCTCCATGATACCATCACAGTATCTCTATATACTGATATGGTATCATTGGGATATACTTCAGTTCTTTGAGAGATCACAAGATTAATATTTTTTTTTTACTTTCTTAAGCTTTGTACCAAGTCAAAACATGACAAAAAAATTGAAAAAAAGGAATAGGGGTGTTCACGGATTGGTTTGATTTGGTTATTGGTCAAAATCAACACCAAATCAATATAATCGATTTCTAAATTCTAAAATCAAATCAAATATAATATATATTTATCGGTTTGGTGTTATCGATTTTGGTTCGGTTTGGTTCAGTTATTCAAATATTAATCATACACAAAAATAAAAGAAATAATTCATTCAAATGAAAAAAAAGACAATAATTCTTTCAAAAAGAAAAAAATATATTGTGAGATTATCACATGAAATAATAAAATGGCGTACTCTAATACAAGATATTTAAATTATAAATAAATATTGATGAAAACACATATAAGATAATTAAAATTATTCATAAAAAATTATAAATCATGTATATATAATTATTAAAAATATGTATATAATTTATCGGTTTGATTTGGTTATTTCTTTAATTTTTTTTAGCAAAATTAAAATCAAATAAAATATTATTGATTTTTGAAAATGTAAAATCAAACTAAACCAAATTAAATAAAAAATAATTTATTTAATTAATTTAATTTAATTTTTCGATTTGGATCGATTTTTACTCAAACCTTGAACATTCCTACAATGGAGTATATATTTCATTTTCATTTGCAAAAGCGAAAAAAACTTATAAATTTTATTAATTTATATTTTAATAAATTAGTGTACTTAATCTAATTTCAATTTTTTATTTTTGTATTTTCTTTTCATTAAAAAAACAAAATATGGAAAGAGACAAAAATTTAAAAGAAAATAAATGAAAAAGTAAAACAAATTAAGGGAAAAAAAATAGATTGAAAAATGAAAATAAAGAAAATAAAAATGAAGGAAAAAGAAAAGAGAACTCCAGCCGCAATATTTGACTAGAATTAAGAAAAGTGAGGTGCCAGTATTTAAGGCGAGGTTGAAAATGAATTGAAAAAAAATAACTGCACAAGGAGTGCATTTCAGGTAATTAATTTTATTTGAATAAACATTTTAGGAGTTAATATGAAAAGGGGTATTGGGATGTAAATACTTTTAGATTTTTAGTATATTTTGTGTACTTTTTCCTTTATTATTCGTGTATCGTTAGCCCAATATCAGCAAAATCCATTAATTGCAGCCCAAATCTCCCAAAGCCCAAACTGAACATCAAGCCCACATTCAACTTGAAGTATATAAACGAGAACTAAAAATAAAGCCCACGTTATGCCACCTTCGAGAGTCCATCCTTTAACCTAGTGCCTCCTTATAAAATCTCGTTTTCCCTTCCCTTTTAGAGCGCCTCCACTGTTTCCTTTGGAAAGGATAATTCGACTATTGGTTTTGAAGGATTGTTGTACCCCATGTTATCTTAATTGTTAGGTAAGACATCTCTGCCCAGAAATAAATATTTTCGATTGAAGTGACAAGAGTATAGTCTTTTGTTTTTTTCCTTTTACCTAATCCTGGCATACCAACAATTGAGATAACGTCTAGGTTTGACCATCTTTTGATCAGTTATCAACACTTGCACAAAGGTATTGTTGAACCTGGACGTTATCTCAGTGTTGGCATGCATAAATTGGGTAAGACATCTCTGACCAAAAGTATTTTCTGAGATGAGATCGAGGGGATTGTGAATGGAATATATATATTTTGCTGATCAGTATTGAATCACAAATTCTTATCAATGGCAGGATCTGTATGAGATGAGATAGAGGTGATGGAATATACATCTCGGTTAGTTGTTGTCCAGCTTGAGCACTGTGTCAAGATCTTTCTTATTCGATAGTAAGTCAAATCCTTTCCTTTCCTTGCAGCTTGTTTGGATGGTTGTTATATATCCTTTCATAAGGTTTGTATTGTTCATGAATACAACCTTTGGATATAGTTAAGAGTTTTGTTATAAGAAATATAGGCTAAAGAATTATGATTATTAAGTAATAAACAAAGGAAAAATGAGAAAAAGAACAAGTTAACATGCCATCACACCAAACTCCAAATCATCATTACATGAATGAGACTTTTTGTCTGGATTTAACAATATGATAACGAGTATAAAATTTTAAATAACAATCAAAACAAATATTACATTTGAAATAACAATACAACAAGTAACAACCACCCAAACAAGCTGTTAGTTTGGAATGTCTGCAATATTTAACTCAATAAGTGCATTATCAATGTTATGTAGGACTTGTTACTAATCATTGTTGAGATTACATAAGAAGGTTGTGTTTCTGGCACAACTAGTATCTTTACTCTGAACAGTAAAGACTGAAAAATGTCAAGTGCCTTGGCTAATGGGCTGGCTGGAGCTGGTGGAGGCATAATTGCACAAATAATTACTTACCCCCTCCAAACTGTCAATACTCGGCAGCAGACTGAGAGGGTCGCGAGAGACAGCCGCGATTCTCGTGGCAGTGCCCTGTTTCAAATTTTACAGGTGGTTAGAAGCGAAGGCTTGTCGGGGCTTTATAGCGGCCTGAAGCCTTCTCTGCTTGGAACTGCCGTGTCACAGGGTGTCTACTACTATTTTTATCAGATTTTCAAGAACAGGGCTGAGGCTATAGCATCTGCAAATAAGAAAAGAGGCCGAGGGGATGGTTCTGTTGGGATGCTTTCTTGGCTCGTTGTGGCAGCTCTTGCTGGTTCACTAAATGTATTGCTGACAAACCCTATATGGGTTCTTGTTACTCGTATGCAGACTCATACACAAGCAGAAAGGAAAATTGTGGAGGCAAAAAGGGAAACCCTATTAAAGGAAGCTTCTCAAAATGTTTTGACTGCTTCTTCCTTGGAAGCACAACTGACTGAGCTTGATTCATCGAAACCTCATCCCTATGGGACATTGCAAGCAGCATGGGAGGTTTATAATGAATCAGGAGTTACAGGATTCTGGAAAGGAGTCATCCCTGCATTGATCATGGTGTCTAATCCCTCGATTCAGTTCATGATTATAGAGAGCTTGTCAAAGCAGTTAAGGACTAAACGTGCTGCAAAGAAGAAAGATGTGCAAAATATAACTGCTTTGGAGGTTTTTGTAATCGGAGCCTTCGCTAAACTTGGAGCAACTGTCTCCACATATCCGTTGTTGGTTGTGAAGTCAAGGCTTCAAGCAAAGCAGGAGATCAGTGGAAATGTCTCATTACGATATTCAGGTACAGTGGATGCTATTTTTAAGATGATTCAGCATGAAGGATTCAGATGCTTCTATCAGGGAATGCGCACAAAGATAGTGCAGAGTGTCTTTGCAGCCTCCGTACTTTTCATGGTGAAGGAAGAGCTTGTCAAAGGCCTTGCCGTTTTGGCTAACAAAAGCAAGGTTAATGTATAGCTTGCAGTCATTAAGTGAACTATGTAAATCTCCTTGCTGCATAATTGCAAATAATTGTACTGGAGAAAGGTTCTCTTTCTTTTTTATCCCTTTTTATTTCCCTTCCATGGAAATTCAGATTAGAAATTCAACTAGGGGTTGGTGATCACCAAATATTATCCAAGTGCTATGTGTGTAAAAGATCCAATATATTCCCTGTAAAAGCCATTGTTCAGATAATATTCTCAATAAAGCACCTGACAATGAAAAGTAGCTCAGGTAGCTCAGGTGAACGAAGCTATTATTCGAGATAACTTTGTCCTTTTTGGTAATATTTTGACAAATAGTGAATGTGTTGACTTAAAATTGTGTTTTTGCTACGCCAAAAATAATAGTAGTAGAGTATTTTTGACTACCTGACTGTGTAAAGTGGCCATATATGCCAAGTTTGTTAGCCATCTTCATCTTTGTTTGTTCAATGATGAGGAAAGTTGCTGTGTTAAGTTGCCATATCTACCAAGTTTTACAGCAATCGTCATCTTTGTTTGTTCAATGATGAGGAAAGTTGGATGCTAGTTAAAGAACAAGGTATCCAATGAAGAAACTAGCAAACGAAGTGATGAGGGTTTCACTTTCATTGGTTTCGGTAGCAAGTTTTCTTGCAAACAACTTTGAACAAGTGGCAACAAATTTAGCAAATTTAGTATATCTTGGTTATGAGGATTTACGCTATCAAATGATTATATATTTTAGAGGATTTTCAGAATATGTAGATATTCAAGTTACAAAATTAACATTGTTATGGATCGTAGAAGGATTTGTAAGAATTACTGGAGAAAGATGTTGGAAGAGAACATTGGATGGCTGCTTAAAAGAATTCCGATGGTAAGGTGAATACATGCTGTATTCATGACTTGTTACTTGATTTCTGTAGGGAGAAAGCCAAGGAGGAGAGTCTGAGACACCTTGTAAAGGGTAATGAAAGACCGCTATGATTTTTATTCTTTCGGCTAAATTATTTATAGAATAACACTTGACAACTTGACCTCTGTGCTTTTTATTCCTTCAATGAAATTATTTATAGTGTTCCACTGTACAATTTCTCCTGTAACAATGGTGCATTCTCACATTTTCCTCTTAAAAGTATACTCAATACCACTTATCCCTTAATTCTCAAGAGGATATTATCATATATTGATGTCTATAATGGTGTTCATCTTGCTCACTCGGGCAATCATATTCATTCAGGGAGGCTAGAGAAAATGCATTGTGTTCAATAGGTCATGGTTGATCTTTTCCCAACAAGGCATCTAGTTGTTCAGATTGTTCAGGAATGCAGCTTATCGTTCCTAGCCAATCAGATGTTAGCCGGAGCAGTTTAGAGATCATGTGCTTTGATGGTGTATACTTGTAAGATTATTTAGTACCATTGCTTTTAAATGATAGCTGTACCATGTGGTTCTTTTAGTGTTTTGAGAATATTTATGGATCATTATATTTAGTATCATTGTTTTTAAAGGTAGCTGTATCATGTGGTTCTTTTGGTGCTTTGAGAAGTAATTGTGGATTGCTTATTGTATTTTACTTTTTGTGTGTACTACCTCTGTTACTTTATTTGCTATTTACTGCATCTTCATGACAACAGATAAATGGAGATCTAGTGAATTAATGTCTATACGTTCTGGTTTAGTTTACACTGGCCAAAGTACAAGATGCACTGAAAATTATTTTTTAATCAATCAGTATTAGTAGTAGCAATTAGCAAGAATTGATAAGTGAAATATGTTTCTGAATAGTTGCTAATTTTGCATGTCTATGATATTAGGTTTGATTTGGTAGTCTTTATCAAATGCAGTGGCTTATCCGACGATTAAAGTGAAATACCAAATGCTTTAATGCTACTATGCTAAAATCATTCTTTCCCCTGCCTTTATATCATTGTCCCTTGCCCTTTTGAAGTGCAAAAAGTATTAAATGCATAGGAGGTTGGTTTTTCTCAACATCGATTACCTTGCCCTATGTGTTCCTCCCCCCTACAAATGTTGGATGCACTCAACTTCTCAGATATGCAAATAAAGCCGGTCCATCTAGCCTCTGGTTGTATCCAATGCTGAAAGTTCACTAAGAAGCTAGTAGCTGGCAGATTAACAATAACAAAAGAAGCTAGTAGCTTGACAGCTTATTGGTTTTGGAATTCATGTTATCGTTTCTTGAGAAGTTCTAATCTTCTATCATCAAAAGGCTATATTTTCCTTCGGGGTAAAGCTTGCAATAAGCTCAGTTGCCTGTCCATGAAAACTGGGATCTCTGCGATCCGGTTCTAAAAAAATTGGGCAGTTGTTAATTGCAGCTCAATTGTATCAGAGATCGTACTTTATTGGTGCTTATTGGTCTGCATCAGAGTCTCAGCTTTATCCACAAATTGCAACATTTCTTGTGCGAATAATTCTTGGAATCTAACAAAACATGTTTCTAGTGACACTGAATATTTTCTCTTGCTCTTCCTATTGTTTCCAGCTTGTTTTCCCAGAAATACACTTGTGCTTACTGAAGCATTCATCATGTGCTTCACTCTGTATAGTTGGATGCATAGATATTTAATGAAATTGTTTTCAGATCTCCATAGCACGCGATGCTACTATGGTTTAAAAACTGCTGTTTTCCACAAAGTTTTCATCAATTGCATAGTTTCTTCCTGGCAAGTGCTGGAAACTATTTTCCTCGCATCCATCCTCCTTTTTGACTACTCTATCAAAGTAACTCTGACACAGTTGTTACAGGTAATTATAGCACAGAGGAAACCAATCCGGAAATAACAGCTGGTTCTGGTGTATGCTCAGACATGCAGACACATACTGGCCTGGGGTGTTATTAACTTGTCCCACAGGTATGCTCATGTGCCAATGCAACTCAATTTTTTTTAAAAACTAATTTCTTTATGAAAAGCCTTGAAATTCCACAATTCTGTTTACACTAAAGATGAAATAGAGGGTATTTACAAATTTGATTGCGTAGGATATGCAGCAGTAAATGGTGAATTATGTTTTACCCAATAATTCGAGCATCAGAACTAAATTGCTGTATGATGTTCTAAAGATGTTATTGCTGTTACAGTAGTGCTAGCTATGTTTAAGAGTTTGTTCTTCTGCCGCACAGACCAAATCACTCATTTTTACATTCTCAATGACTTAGTTTGTCTAAGAAAGCACTTGACTAACTGTAGTTTCTCAGCTGGAGGCAGAGTAACAATATGGTTTAGAAATTCTAGTCATGGGAATCATGAGTCTTTGAAACTGTTGCCGTCCAGTTCTGTATGAATTGGTTACATACACTTAGTTGTTAAAGTTGTCTTATAATGTCATAATCGACTGTTTCTCTTCACAAGAGACTTGGTAAAGTGGCAACTAGTACTGTTTCTCTTCACAAGAGACTTGGTAAAGTGGCAATTAGTAGTTCTGTTTAGTAGCATCAACTATATTTCTTGGCTTGCTGGAGAGTTCTTGATTCAAAATTTTGAGCAAAGTGTGCAGCCGCAAGGAAATGCATACCCCTCCCCCGCTATTCTCCCTTGAACAAAAATTGCATCCCAGTTCACTAATTACAAATTTATAATTGCCTACGTTGCTTAGATGAAGTTTTGAGTTCACTTGCAAAACCAATAAAGAAGATGGCCTTGTATAACATTTTTTACTTTCATGCCACTGGATACCTTACAGCTTTTGCCTTTTAAAGAGATTTAGAAGTGTTATGATGATGAATGGTGATCTATACATTTAAGATTCCTGCGCTGCTGTATCAATGAAGAGGAGGCTGCTTGGAGTGATATTGTCCGATCGCTGCCCAAGCCTCTCACGAATGCGGCCAGCTGTTCTGACCTAGACCATCGGTGTGCCGAACGCGATGCACAACCCGGAATTAGGTCCGAATCCCCTGCTTTGCGAATGCAATCGGACACACGCGAACGCAATGACAAAAACCACCTTCGCAAATGCGACCCTTCCCATTCGCGAACAAGTATCACTGGCACCAACAAACTAGAAAAATCTGGTGCAATTCAATCTTCATTTTGGCGCTCGAAACTCATCCAAAACCTCCTATACATAAATTAGATATACAAACCACTCCTAAAATGTGTTTTGAACCTATTGAATTTATTAAATCACTGATCCGAGGTAGTGTTGACTCTGGTAAACTTTAAAATGTCAAATTAAGTAGAAACCAAATCAATAGCCAAAACCACTTTCAAGTACCTTGGGATTCGTGCAAAACATTAGACCAAGTTATAAAGCACCCTCCAGACCTAATGTAATCGTCAAAATTTGAATTCAAATTTATTAATCTAAAACGTTGACTTTGGTCAAAATTTTCATTTTCAACCTTTCAAAATCATGTCACTTATATCATAAACAACATAATAAAACTATGAGGAAGATCGAAGTGGAAATAAAAAAGATTCTAAAACACAAAATGATCATGCGAGTCATTTAAGCTATGTAACCAGATTTAGTAAATTATAACCAGGCAAGTGACTCAGATACTTCTTGGGTATTGAAGTGATGAGGTTAGAAAGAGGTATTCTACTAAATTAAAGAAAATACGCATTTGGGGTGATAGTTAAATTAGAGTCATTATTAATTTAGAAGCCAAAGAAGCAAACAACAGTCAACATGCGCTAACAGAGGTAGAATATAGAAGCATGATGACTGTTGAGAATGCAGCGATAATTAATTTAGATGACAGGATTGTTGGAATAACTAGGGAACAAGGTGACAAAACCTTGTGTATTTGCATTGTGATAGCAATTAAAATTGCTCCACAAATAGATAAGCACATAGAGATAGATCAGTCACTTTGTAAAGAAAAGTACCAAAGCTTGATTGATCAGTACTGATTATATTCATTAAAAACAATTGGCAGACTTGATGACAAAAGGCTTAGTACTATGCACCATCAGCTACTCTTATTCAAGTTAGGAGTGTTGGATGTATTCCACTCACCCGTTTGAGGGGAATTACAGTGAGAAGAGGAAAGTGAACTGAAGGAAGACTAGAGGGGTCATTCAATAATAAAGAATAGTTAGGAGGAGTTAGTTGTTAATAGTTGTTAGAAAGTGGTTAGGTACACGTGGTTCTGTTATAAGTACACAAACAGCAACATTTGTTTAGTTTAGGGCTGACAATGGACAGGGTCCGGTACCGACGGACCGGTAACCGCCGAAATCGGACGGTCTAGTAACCCTTTGAATCGGGCCTATCGACGGATTGGATCCTTATCGGTAGTGGGTTTACCGGTGATAATTCTAGGTTCCGTCCCGTCCCATTATTAAACGGGACAGATTAGTAGTCGGACCGGGTTCCAACATAATATTTTTTAAAAATTATTTAAAGTTTAAATTAAATTAAAACTTGATTTTTCATAATTCAAAAAGTTAGTTTATAATTTTTAAACTATAATTTTTTTTTTAAAGTATAACTTATTAAGAACACTTCTAAATTCAAAATGTTAGTTTACAAATTTCAGATTTTAAAAAGTTAGACTATTTAATTTTCAAATTTAAACTTGAAATATGAAGTAAGTTAGTTAATTAAGAAATTTCTTATTAAAGTTGTGAAAATTATAAGTTTATTAAAGTCTTGAAAATTGAAATATATAAAAAGAGTTGTATTAAATAAAAGACAATAATTAATGAAAATAAAGACAAATAATCTATAAATTTAGTCATAGAAAATAAAATGGTACAATTTGTATTACAAAATTTTTAGAAGAACACCTAATTTACGCAATCACCTTCTAGAAAGAGTTCTGTTTGAACTAGGTCTCGATTATCATACTAATATTTGTAAGATCTAAAATAGTGTAGTCTTATCTTTTCTACCATTTCTTTGAAAACTCCTTCCGGAATTTGTTGCCGTGCTTGTTCCTCCATTACATCCATGTGATCATTAATATTACATCCCATTATTGAATCTAAATCTTCTTCGTTTTTGGGAGATAATTTTGATCGCTCATAATTCTTTCGCTCGGCATGGATCCAATCTTTAAACAACACCGATATCTTCAAGTTGTCTTTTGCTAATGAATACCTATACTTTCTGATTTGAAATCTTGTCGCACTGAAAGCGCCCTCCGAAGCTACTGAAGATGCTTGAATATCTAGCTCATCCTGAACCACCTTTCGTAATTTATTTTAATGCGTTGCCGCGGGTCCTCCACCATTCTAAAAGTTGAGATTGACCTTGTGCATCTTTAATACTTTCCAATTCCTGATTAAGATATTCATCAAAATCATTCATTTTAGTAGAATCAAGACCAAGATACTCACCCAACATATCATCAATATCATCTGATTTAGGCCTAGAACTTTCAGGTTCTTCATGGCGTACTTGATTTATTTCAAGGGCATTTTACAAGTCATACAAACTTTTAGTTTCGTCCTTTATGCTATTTTTACATATAGCCTCACTTGGTTCTTCATGAAGTTCAATTTTTAAATTTTGATAAATTTTTTCAATCATTTTTGATGCACCCTTTTATTTGTAAGATGGGTTGAATAAACAAGCAGTTAAATAAATTTGAGGAATAGAAAAAAATATTTTTTGAATTTTTCAATCGTTGCTTTAATTGGCTCTTTAAATCTTTCATTTTTTTTTTTGTATTTAACAAACTGATTGGAAATAGCACAAATATTTGGTAAGACTGAAGAAATAGTTGGATAATAAAGTTTAAATATTTGATTTATAACTAGATAAAAAACTTTTAAAAATTCTATAAATTCCTTACGTCTTGCCAATCATGTTCAGAAATTCTTAAATTTACTTCACTAGTATGAGCATTAAAAATTATTTTGTATAGACATTAGATAAGCATAAGCAACATCAAGCATTTCATATAAAGAATTTCATCTAGTAGCCACTTGTTTTGAAACTTTTCTAAACGAAAAATCACATTCTCTACAATGATTTTCAATTTTTCTACGCCTATTCTTTTTTTGACATTTAAAAATTCAATGACAAACAATTTTAAATTTAATACAACCATTTTGATACATACTTGTACCATCTTTTACAATCAAATTATATATATGTGCAGCATACCTAATATGAAAAGCATCATCATTAATTGGGCAAAGTCTTGTCATGCCCCGAGCCTACCCCCTGGACGTAACACGAGATCTGAGACCACAAGTGATCCCAAGCTAACCCTTGGCATTATCATGACTTAACATGAACATAAACATATAGAGCGAAAGTTTAACTGAAGTAATGAGCAACTTAATCTGTTGTATAAATATAAGTTTAAGAATGACAATCTAAATTAAGCTGAATATCTTACTCTATGTCTGAAAGCCTCTACTACTGACGAGTTGCTGGGACAAGTCCCCAGCTAACTCCAAATACTGAAAACTGAATGAAAGAACTAAAATACTAAAATGAAGTTAAACTCCAAGTCCTCGAATGAGAAGGACTCACCAATCTGGCTGGATGTGCTGCTGATCTACTAGCCACGAGTCTGAGAGCAAGCTATTAAATCTACATCATGATATGATGCATCATAAAGAGGTATGCGGTCAGTACTATGGAATGTACTGAGTATGTGAGATATGCATATATCATGATAAAACATGCTTAAAATATACTTAAAACTAAAATCAGGTAATAGTAGTAAAATCTGTAATATAGCGACTCAATGCAATATCATAGCTGAAAACATGTTTATAATTATAATGCATAGGTAGTAAGTCTGAAATCTTAAAGCAAGGAGTCAAATACATTTAAAAGCTTATAACCATTTCTGTGGGAGATTCTCGTAATCAACATAGACCATGTGAGCTACATGAAATCCAACTTCTGTCTGTACCTTGCCGGGGTACAAACCATGTTTAGAGTGGAACCACTATCGTGTGCCCATTGGGCTAAATAACCTACGATGACAATGTAGTTCTGGGAATTAAGGAAACGCTGAACCTTAGTCCAACTCGGTGCTAAATACTACTCTCATAAAAAATATACTATAACTCATATATATACTGGGGCATATCTGAATGCCAAAAATATTCATAAATTGTGTAGACATATCTGGATGTCATACTGTTTATAATTCATGTAAACATTCCTAGATGTCATTCTACTCATGAGCTTTTACTTTTGAAAAACTAGTTCATAAGAATTGATGGCAAAACAGGATGTCACATAAATCATGAAAACATAATTTTTGAAACTTGAGGTCATGTTATCTAAACATGCCAATTTATGCTTGAAAATATGTAAAAATATCAACTCATGCTAAATTCTTTCTCAAATCATGGGTTCAATAAATACTTGTAGAAACTCGTGCCAAATCATGTATTTAAGAACAAAAATTATTTATTGATGTAAGTAAACCGAATTCATAATGATTTGCATAATTGGGTAAGAACCTTAATTTCATAAAATCAAAGTAAAACTTGAGGTTTTGGGCATAAGGGTGAAAGGAATCCCTTATTGAATACCCACATACATGAACTTGAAGCTTTCTTAACTTGGGACTTGAGGATGGAGGACTGGAGAAGGAACCTAGGCCTTGGAGTTTGAGAGAAGAATCCCTCTCTTTCTTCTTGAGGTTAGATTGAAGGAATGAAGAGAAATCTAACTAAGTATGAATAAAAACTCTCTAAATAGGCCTAAAATAACTTAGTATAGGAGTTAAAATGATAAAAAATTACTAAAATATCCCTGAAAAATGAGTCTAACAACTTTTGAAAATTTCGTCATGGACTTCCACGGGCATGAACCACGGCCCGTGAAATGAACCACGGTCCGTGGATGGAAAGTTGTGGTCCATAAGCACTTTTTAGGCCTCTGGACTGATTTCCACGAGTGGGTTTCACGGCCCGTGGATCATTCCAAGACCCTTGGAACCCTTTCGTGGTTTTCAGGCAAAAAATTAAGTTTCAGGACTGATTTCCACGGTCCGTGTTTTGATCCACGAGCCATGGATGCCTCCTATGGTTAGTGTCTGTCATTTTAACTGACATACATATTTTAGTAAAATGCTGATAACTTTTTATTTCGAATTTAGATTAATGCGCGGTCACTGTCGTTGGAAAGAAGACTCAAAGATCTTTAATTTGGTGGGTACTCGGCCACCTAACTCTTCATATTTAGGAGTTATGGTCATTTGAAGTTGACCCTAGTTGAGTCTTACATGAAAACTTAGTTGGTTGGGGTGCTTTCAACTCAACTTTGAGCTAAGGGTTCTTTATGACCCTAATTCATATCTAATACACTTCCCACACTTAAGAATGAATCTTAACACCTATGTACCATTAGAAATCATCGGGTTAGGGTCTAACAACATATGAAGAATGGTTCGGATCTTAGATTAGAATTATTAGAGTGTTACAATATCTCCCCCTTGAGATCATTCGTCCTTGAATGAAGACTAACTAAGCTGAGAGGGTAGGGAAAGAGCTGCAATCCCACCAACTGAGTTTTAAAAGCTGAAGTATTTACATGGTAATTGATTTCTGACTAAAATATAAACTGAGCTAAATTCATGAGACATGTATGCATACTGAGGGTATGAGAACAACTGATGGTGCATGAAACTGAATATCTAACATGATATCTGGTCTGGATTAATAGTAAGGACTCAACTGAAACTCATAGAGAATGAATGCATTCTTAGAAATCGTAGTTAACTGAAAGGAACATCAAACTGAGAGGAGTAACTATACGAGAAAACTATTCTCTTCTAAATGAACTTACTATCATGGAATGAACTGAACATAGGGCCTACTGGCCTTAGGAATGATTACCTGCAGGTTTGAACTGATCTGATATGAAGAGTCTAGTATCTTACAAGCTGAAGCTACTGGACATAAGATATGAGCACCCTGAGCAGGAGTAAGAGCAAGACTATTCCTGCCTTAACAATACGGTTGATAGCTTTTAAACTTAGGAACACCTTTTAACTGCACTAACTTCTCTGAATACCACAATTACCATTTGTAACTAAAAATTCTCACCAGTGCACATATAGATACTAAGGTCTGAGTCTAACTACCTTCCTTTACCATGTTCAAGCCTATCTCGACTAAATCTCTTGCGCCTAGAGTTATCTCCCAAGAATAGTATTCCTTCTTATCATGAAAATCAACTAACCTAGAGCTCATAATCAATGTGTCACTAGACGCACAAAGCAAAGGCCCACATGTTTCTCATTCTGACATTCAAACCTATCACTATGATCACCTTATAGTTTGTAGTTTACACTATCGAGACTTCTCCCCTCTTCTCTAGCATATCTAGAAGCTATAACTTCAAGAACTTCTACAAAGAGACACACCAAAATTTCTCATCTAACTATTACACATGAGTGATCCTCGCTCCACAATTCATACAAACCTAGAAGTTAAGGTAGAACAAGCACACCAAAAAGGGATATCTATTACTTCCCATCTAAGCTACTTCTTAGATTCCTCCAGTAACATCTATGACAACATGAGCCAAAATCGCTGAAGGAATAGAGTGGGAGAATGAGCATCACGAATGAATGATTACTGATTGGTCTTGACTTACACTTAGCGTGATCTAGCCACTCAAGGTGAGGTCTGAGAAGTCAAGTGCAATGACATGAGTGTATCACATCCTGGACACATAAAGCATGGTTAGAGTAAGGAAATCGTAAGCAAGATCTATTCAAGAAATCTGGTCTAAGCATATACATGACATAACATGATTTCATTAGCCATTAAGGCATATCTTGAGGACTGAACTGAGTACATAGAACTGAGCATACTGTGAGACATGAGTTTACATATATAACGAGTCTTAGGGCATAAAGTTTGGATTCGTAGAATCATAGAGTAAGACTGAGATCATTGTCTAAAGCGATTTCTTGTCATCCTAGGAGCTGAGTATGGGCGTGAATCTAAATGGAGTGCGTAAATTTGAACTAGGACCATGGAATTGGCACACAAGACATGAATAGGGTATTGTAATGATAGAAGTATACTTCAGATGCTAGGATATAAATAAGTCACTGCATCCCCCTAACTTCATTCTAACACTCATTAGCATCACTACCTGAGCCTCAAAATCTGACTGATTCTACATCCTGCCATCTCCCCCTTAGATCCATGCTACCTTTCTAATTCTGTGGACCTCTCACTAACCTCTAAACTAAACTATGATAATTTTACTCTAATAGAGCAAACACTACTCTAGAAGCTAGTCTGAGTATACACTTCCTTCTATAGTCTAAGGCTTTCCCTCGCCTAAAAGTCTTAGCCTCAACCTCTCTATCTCATATAAAGACTGTACATACCACACTCATAACTGCCAATCTATTCCTTACAATGACATGTCAAGCTTACATGGTTCTAACTCCCAAAGCTCTCTCTTTCTACTGCCCACCAAACCAAATGCGTTAAAGACTATATCAAGAGGCTCAAAATCATCTATCCTTCTCTGTCCCTCCATATATATATATATATATATCATGCCTACACATTCACACTTGCTGCAACTTATCACTTAAACTCTTGCATATACTATACCAACCCTACCATAAAAAATACCACAGAACTATCATTCTCACTCTCATACTATCATCCTTTCGTTCACATCCTATAACTGGTCTATACTAGCGCAACAACTTACCACTCTTTAGTCCACACCAAGGGATGTATCATTCCATTACCTATCTAATAAAACACAACTCTAAATACATACTCCAATCAACTATCATCCTTCCGTCTAGGCTACTATACTTATGACTTCATATTTCTGGCTCTAGGTTCATTCTACTACTAATGGCTTACATCACAACATCTGTTGGGTGGCAACACTACCCAAGGATCTAGGTACACACTTTCCTATCTTAAGGAACAGTTAGTAACAAAGTTCTGGAAGAGAATCTGAGAGCACCTCACTGCTAGATAATCTGAGATTTACTACTTTTGGCACCTCATATATGAGGTATAGTCGGTGGAATTGGGAATACGCATGAACTTGGAGGATAAATAGAGTTAAACTCTATCGCATGATAAATAACATGAAAGAAATGGAGTTTTCCTAAAACATCTCGTAGCCTCTCCCTCATAAGTGTGGCGCGTTTCACACCCATGAAAAAGACACTACTTAACGGGGCTTTCAGACACCCTAGGACTCTTAAACCTGATGCTATGATATCAAGTTTGTCATGCCCCAAGCCTACCCCCTAGATGTAACACGAGATCTGAGATCACAAGTGATCCCAAACTAACCCTTGGTATTAGCATAACTTAAAACATGAACATATAGACCAGAAGCTTAACTGAAGTAATGAGCAACTTAATCTGTTGTATAAATATAAGTTTAAGAATTACAATCTAAATTAAGCTGAATATCTGACTCTATGTCTGAAATCCTCTACTACGGACGAGCCGCTGGGATAAGTCCCCAGCTAAAAACATAGCAAAAAACATGTTTATAATCATAATGCACATGTAGTGAATCTGGAATCTGAAAGCAAAGAGTCAACTACATTTAAAAGCTTATAACCAATTATGTGGGAGATTTTCATAACCGACATATACCATGTGAGCTACATGGAATCCAACTTCTGTACCCTAGTTGGCAGAGCTGTCTGTACCTTGCCGGGGTACAAACCATGTTTAGAGTGGAACCACTATCATGTGCCCATTGGGATAAATAACCTATGCTGGCAACGTAATTCTGGGACTTAAGGGGACGCTGAATCCTAGTCCAACTCGGTACTAAATACTACTCCCAAAAAAATATACTATAACTCATATATACTGGGGCATATCTGGATGCCAAAACTGTTCATAAATTGTGTGGACATATCTGGATGTCATACTGTTCATAATTCATGTAAACATTCCTAGATGTCATACTACTCATGAGCTTTTACTTTTGAAAAACTAGTTCATAAGCATTGATGGCAAAACAGGATGTCACATAAATTATGAAAACATAATTCTTGATTCTTTAGGTCATGTTATCTAAACATGCCAATTTATGCTTGAAAACATGTAAAATGTCAACTCATGCTAAATTCTTTCTCAAATCATGGGTTCAATAAATACTTGTAGAAACTCATGCCAAATCATGTATCTAAGAATAAAAATTATGTATTGATGTAAGTAAACTAAATTCATAATGGTTTACATAATTGGGTAAGAACCTTAATTTCATAAAATCAAAGTAAAACTTGAAGATTTGGGCATAAGGGTGAAAGGAATCCCTTATTGAATATCCACATACCTGAACTTGAAGCTTTCTTAACTTGGGACTTGAGGATGGAGGACTGGAGAAGGAACCTAGGCCTTGGAGTTTGAGAGAAGAATCCCTTTCTTTCTTCTTGAGGTTAGATTGAAGGAATGAAGAGAAATCTAACTAAGTATGAATAACACCCCTCTAAATAGGCCTAAAATGGTTTAGTATAGGAGTTTAAAGGATGGTAAATGTCACGCCCCAAGCCTACACCCCTGACGTAACACGGTTCTTAGAGTCACAAGTGACCCCAAGCTAAACCATGGCCTGACATATTGCTGAGATATAGACTAAGAACTAATGCGAAAGCTGAAATATGCTGAGCTCTTGAAAGAAATATTAAAACAAAATAAACTTTCATAAATTGAGATACAATAGCATTTTAAAACTGATACAACTAACTGACTGACTGTCTATGAAGCCTTTATTAACACTGACTACAGTTAGCCGGGACATGACCCCCAACTATCTTACATCAATGTATAATAACTTTATTAACTACTAAAACTACTAACTGACTGGAGTTCTCGAATAAGGAGAACTCGTTCCCTGTTGACTGGAGGCTGCGATCTGTCTGACCATGATCCTGAGAGTTAGCACTAAACCTGCATCATTAAAAGGATGCAGCACAAGAAGGTATGCGATTAGTACTTTGAATGTACTGAGCATGTGAGATAATGCACTAACTTTAAAATTATGAGAAACATGTATGTACTGAAAACATGGCTGAAAACTGGACTAAGTATAACATCTGAAGTGCATAAGTCAAAATTCTAGAATCTAAGCTCTTTTATTGAAAAAGGTATAAATCATGTTTCTGAACTATAACCTTGAGATCATGATATTCTAAGATAAGTAAAACTGTTATTTGAGGATCCATAGACTGAAAAGATGAAGTATATCTGTAAATCATGAAATAGTGCAACTGAGCTGAAAGTCATGAGTCATGCTAAAAGTCATGTTTAAGGTAAATCCTTAGGTGAGTTCCTTCTACTTAACATGCTGAAAATACTGATATAGTGTACTGAATGCAAGCTGAAAGGTATAAGCTGATGCAATGACCAAGTATATAAACATGCAACTGTATAATACTGAACTGAACTGAATAACTGAATACAAGGTCATGCGATAATGAATCTGAACTGTGGGAGCTACTGTTAACCGACATACTCCAAGCTGAGCTAACTATGGGGCCAACCTGTAACCCTAGATGGGAGGGTGTTCATACCTTGCCAAGGTTACGAA
Organism: Jaltomata sinuosa; assembly: GCA_003996215.1. NCBI lineage: Eukaryota > Viridiplantae > Streptophyta > Magnoliopsida > Solanales > Solanaceae > Jaltomata > Jaltomata sinuosa. The sequence continues at coordinate 93,551 of QJPP01004946.1, forward strand.
CAAATCTGACGTGGATCCACTAAACTGATGTCCACAAGGGATAAGGGTGTCATGCCTAATCTGACGGGTGACCTCTTTAAAACCTATGGTGGTGCCGTAGTTCTGGAACTCAAGGACTTCTACTGAAGGTCTCAGCCTAAACTGACGGGTGAGCCATCGTCCCTTCGTCCGCTCGATACTAAGTCTACTCCCAACTGAATATATAAAAGCAATGAATGCAAACTGAAATACTGAATAGCTCAAATATACTGATGTTTTGAGAATTCAAAATATTACTGAGGCTGAAGCATTCTAATCATGTAATTCTGACTGGCTGAGTGCCTGACTAATAATGCATTAGAACAGTTTGTATCATGTGATATATCTGAATGTCAAAACTGTTCATATTTAAAATATATTTTGTAGATCATACTGAAGGTAGGCCAAATCCTGCTAAATCATGCATAGTTCTTTTGTACTTAAAACAGATGGACTGAAGTGATTGGGAATCATGAATACTTGTCTGGAAGCAAAACCCATAGTTTAAATTATCATGAGGAAACTTAAACTAGTTTAGACTGAATGCTGACAAGATGAACTGAATTCTGAAAAGAGAGCTAAATTCTGAGAAAATACTGTAAAATAAGGATAAAACATGCTTCTCCCAAGTATCTTGGGCTTTGAAATCTATTTGCAGGAATTTATGTAATAATCGTTATAACAAGGCTAGTAGCTATGTAGAATCATCAATTAATTGAATTTATAGTGAAACACATGTTTGTGTAAGAACCCTAGAATCATAACTTGTAAAGTTATACTGAAATCTGAAACTCTGGGCATGAGGATGAAAGAAAACCTTCATTAAATCCCACACACTTGGTGGATGATAATCCCTGAAGAGAAATCTGAAATTGAAGCTTGGAAGAGAAAGCCCTAAGTCTGAACTTTGGAGAAGAACACTATTTTCTTCTTTAAAACAGACTTGAGAGAAAGAATGAGGAAAACTGATAGTTTGGAGGTATTTTACTTGATAAAATAAGCCTAAAACTATTTATAGTCAGAGCTGAAAGGAGAAGGAATGGTCTGAAATACCCCTGGGAAATTAAATTAAAAACTGCTAAAATTCTCGAAATATCGAACCATGAATTGGTTGACGGGCCGTGGTTCTGAATGACGGACCGTCAACTGAGTCGTGGTTCTGTCCTTGAGTTCTGGGGTTTTCTGAAGGTGATTCCACGAGTTACAGGACGGACCATCATTTGAAATGATGACCGATGAAGTCACCTGTGGAAATCTTGAAGAAAGGCTAAAAATTGACAAACCACGGGTCATACTATGGATCATGGTTTTGGTCTACAGGTTTTGAAGGCGAAAATTGTAAGTTGCAGGCCTGTTTTCGCGAGTCACAGTACGTACCATGGTTCAGAACCACGGTTCGTCATCCCGTTTGTGGTCACTGACAGTGCTGCAGTAAAATGCCCATAACATGTTACTTCGGACTCGAATTAATGCACAGTCGTTAGCGTTGGAAAGAAGACTCAAAAACCTTTAATTTGGTGGGTACTAGGCCACCTAACTCTTCATAGTCTAGGAGGTGTGATCATTTGAAGATGACACTTGTTTAGTCTTTCATGAAAACTTTTTTGGTTGGGGTGCTTCCAACTTAACTTGCTTCTGGGAGTTTCTTATGAACATGATTCACATCCAAATCATTCACCATACTAGGAAAATGATCATTATACTCATGGAAATGATTCGGGTCTTAGCTTAGAATTTTTGGGGTGTTACAATATCTCCCTCTTGGGATCATTCATCCTCGAATGAAGACTAACTAGGCTGAGGTTGTGGGGAAAGAGCTGCAATCACAACAATCGAGTTTTAAAAGCTGAAGTACTGACATGGTAAATGATTTCTGACTGAAATATGAACTAAGCTGGGTTTATGAGGCATATATGCATACTGAGAGCATGAGAACACTGATAGGACATAAATCTGAATATCCAACATGATAACTGGTTTAGATTGAGAGTAGGGACTCAACTGAAGTTTATAGAGAACGAACGCATTATTAGAAATCATAGTTGGCTGAAAGGAACATAAAACTGAGAGGAGTAACTGTACGAGAAAACTATTCTCTTCTAAACTGAACTCACTAGCATGGACTGAACTAAGCGTAGGGCCTTCTGGCCTTAGGAATGATTACCGACAGGTCTGAACTAATCTGATGTGAGGAGTCTACTATCTTGCTATCTGAAGCTACTGGACATAAGATATGAGCACCCTGGGCAGGGAGTAAGAAGAAGACTATTCCCGTCTTAAACAATATGGTTGACAACGTTTAAGCTTAGGAACACCCTATTTAACTACACCAACTTCTCTGAATACCACACTTACCATTTGCAACTAAAATTCTCATCAACACACATATAGATGCTAAGGTCTGAGTCTAACTACCTGCTTTCACCATGTTCAAGACTATCTCGACTAAATCTCTTGCATCTGGAGTTATCTCTCTAGAATGATATTCCTTCTTATCATGAAAATCAACTAACCTTGAAGTCTAATCAATGGGTCACTAGTCGCACAAAGCAAAGGCACATACGTATTTCATCACGACATTCAAGCCATTACTATGATCATCTTATGGATTCTTTGTAGCTAACACTACCTGAGACTCATCTCCTCTTCCCTAGCATATCTAGAAATTGTAACTGCAAGAACTTCTACAAAGGGACACCCAAAAGAGGAAAATCTAGTACTTCCCATCTAGGCTACTACTTAGCTTTCACCACTTACAGCTGTGAAAACATAACCCAAGATCACTGAAGGAATGTAGTGGGAGCATGAGCATCATGAATGAAGGAATACTGATCGGTCTTGACTTATACTTAGCGTGATCTAGCCACTTAAGGTGAGGTCTGAGAAGTCATGTACCAAGGCCTGAGTGTCTCATATTCTGGACATGTGAAGCATGGTTAGAGTAAGGAAGCATAAGCACAAACTATCCAAGAAGTCTGGTCTGAGCATATACATGATGTAGCATGATTTCACTAGCCATTAAGGCATATGTCGAGGACTAAACTAAGTAAATTGAACTGAGCATACTGTGAGACATGAGTTTACTTGTATAATGAGTCTCATGAAATAAAACTGGAATTCATAGAATCGTAGAGTAAGACTGGAATCGCTGTCTGGAGCAATTTTTGTTTGTTCTAAGAGCTGAGTATGGACATGAATCTGTATGGAGTGCCTGAACTTAGTCATGAATATGGCACAAATACTTTTGAGTATATTGTCATCTTGACTGAAGTGCTAGAAAATCCGCTGGAATAAGAATGGATTGATATCCCATTATAGTCCTTTCTAGAATTTTATACTGGTTGAGTCACAAGACTCGACTTGGTTCTTGATTCTATCATCTCCCCCTTAGCTCAAATATGACCCCTCTTAGTCTGTAGATCTCTCTCCCTAACTAGGCTATAATCAACTAACTCTTGTAAGGTCGGGGAATCATTGTACCCTTGGACGCTAAACTCTTTGATATGCTATAACTGAAGATGCTAAACCCTTGCTAGGTATCCTTCTGAGGCATCTCTTAGCTTTCTCTTTACCCTTAAGGCTATCAATAGAGGACTCATACTATTACTGGGGTATATAACCACTTCTTCTAACCACTTCTTCTAACACTTAGCAATCTGACCTTTGCTTATTCGTCTACTAGCATCACATCTCTAAGTTCAGATCCACCAAAATCAACTGGATTATAACCACGCCAAGGGACTCAACATCGTCTATCTATGACCTCCTGAATGTCATGCAACAACATACTACTCTGGGTACATATCTACCTTTCTAATGCTTAAGTTCCTCTTCTTTATCTCATGACTTATTCACAATTTACCAATTCATCTAGGTACACACATCTTACCTATACCACCATACTCCTTGCAAATTAATCAACTTAACTCTCTGCATACATTATGTCAAGCCTACTAGGTCAATTCTATAAAACTAACATCACCATCCTCATCTTATAGCTACTATACTTCTGAATTCATACATCTAGTTCTGGAGTCATTCTGCTTCTTATGGCCCATAACATCTCAATTCACACTAACTTTTGAGCGATTTTGCTACCCAAATTCTCATACAACCATACCCTTGGGATAAGGCACCATTCGTAGTAAAGCGTCTGGGAGGGGGTCTGAGAGCACATTCTACTATAGGCTCAACTGCACGAGTGAAAAAGGATACATGATTTTGAATCAGTAGACTTACGCCCTGGTGGCTCCTCTCAAGCCCTTGTGCAGTCTATTAACTTTCTGATGGTTCTATCTGAGAGCATCTCACTGACAGGAATATGAACTTTACTGTTCCCACCACCTTAAAGATGAGGCATGATTGGAGGAATTGGATTAACTCACAAATCTGCATAAGTTTTTGAAGGAACAACTTTACTGCACGATCTGGAGTATGAACGTAGGGAAACATTTCCTAAATACCCTATAGCTCCCGATTATAAGTGTGGTGCACAACACACCCATAAGCAAGACACTACTAGGCACGGCTTCACAGACACCCTAGGACACTTGAAATCTATGCTCTGATACCAAGTTTGTTACGCCCCGAGCCTACACCCTGGACGTAACACGGTGCTTAGAGTCACAAGTGACACCAAACAAACCCATGGCCTGGCATACTGCTGAGATACAGACTGAAAGATAATGCGGAAGCTGAAATGTGCTGAGCTCTTGAAAGAAATATTAAAACAAAATAAACTTTCATAAATTGAGATACAATAGCATTTGAAAACTAATACAACTAACTGACTGACTGTCTGACTGTCTATGAAGCCTCTATGAACACTGACTACAGTTAGCCGGGACATGACCCCCAACTATCTTACATCAATGTATAATAACTGAATTAACTACTAAAACTACTAACTGTCTGGAGTTCCCGAATAAGGAGAACTCGTTCCCTACTGACTGGATGCTGCGATCTATCTGACCATGATCCTGGGAGCTAGCACTAAAACCTGCATCATCAAAAGGATGCAGCACAAGAAGGTATGCGATCAATACTTTGAATGTACTGAGCATGTGAGATAATGCACTAACTTTAAAATCATGAGAAACATGTATGTACTGAAAACATGGCTAAAAACTAGACTAAGTATAACATCTGAAGTGCATAAGTCAAAACTATAGAATATAAGCTCTTTTACTGAAAAAGGTGTAAATAATGTTTCCGAACTATAACCGTGAGATCATGATATTTTAAGATAAGTAAAACTGTTATTTGGGGATCCATAGACTGAAAAGATGAAGTATATCTGTAAATCATGAAATAGTGCAACTGAGCTGAAAGTCATGAGTCATGCTAAAAGTCATGTTTAAGGTAAATCCTTAGGTGAGTTCCTTCTACTTAACATGCTGAAAATACTGATATAGTGTACTGAATGCAAGCTGATAGGTATAAGCTGATACAATGACCAAGTATATAAACATGCAACTGTATAATACTGAACTGAACTGAATAACTGAATACAAGGTCATGCGATAATGAATCTGAACTGTGGGATATACTGTTAACGGACATAGCCCAAGCTGAGCTAACTGTGGGGCTAACCTGTAACCTTTGATGGGAGGGTGTTCATACCTTGCCAAGGTTACGAACAAATCTGACGTGGATCCACTAAACTGATGTCCACAAGGGATAAGGGTGTCATGCCTAATCTGACGGGTGACCCCTTTAGAACCTATGGTGGTGCCGTAGTTCTGGAACTCAAAGACTTCTACTAAAAGTCTCAGCCTAAACTGACGGGTGAGCCTTCATCCTTTCGTCCGATTGGTGCTAAGTCTACTCCCAACTGAATATATATAAGCAATGAATGCAAATTGAAATACTGGATACCTCAAATATACTGATGTTCTGAGAATGCAAAATATTACTAAGGCTGAAGCATTCTAATCATGTAATTTTGACTGACTGAGTGCCTGAATAATAATGCATGAGAACGGTTTGTATCATGTGACATATATGAATGTCAAAACTGTTCATATTTAAAACATATTTTGTAGATCATACTGAAGGTAGGCTGAAGCCTGCTAAATCATGCATAATTATTTTGTACTTAAAACAGCTGGACTGAAGTGATTGGCAATCATGAATACTTGTCTGGAAGCAAAACCCGTAGCTAAAAATCATCGTGAGGAAATTTAAACTAGTTTAGACTGGATGCTGACAAAATGAACTCAATTCTGAAAGGAGAGCTAAATTCTGAGAAAATACTGTAAAATCAGGCTAAAACATGCTTCTCCCAAATATCTTGGGCTTTGAAATCTATTTGCAGGAATTCATGTAATAATCGTTCTAACAAGGCTAGTAGTTATATAGAATCATCAATTAATCGAATTCATAGTGAAACACATGTTTGGGTAAGAACCCTCGAATCATAACTTGTAAAGTCATACTGAAATCTGAAACTCTGGGCATGAGAATGAAAGGAAATCTTCATTGAAATCTCACATACCTGGTGGATGATATTCCCTGATAAGAAATCTGAAATTGAAGCTTGGAAGAGAAAGCCCTAGGTCTGAACTTTAGAGAAGAACGCTCTTTTCTTCTCTAAAACTTACTTGAGAGAAAGAATCAGGAAAACTGATGGTTTGGAGGTATTTTACTTAATAAAATAAGCCTAAAACTATTTATAGTCGGAGCTGAAAGGAGAAGGAATGGTTTGAAATACCCCTGGGAAATTAAATTAAAAACTGCTGAAATTTCTAGAATATCGAACCACAGATTGGTTGACGGGCCGTGGTTCTAAATGACGGACCGTCAACTGAGTCGTAGTTCTGTCCTTGAGTTCTGGGGTTCTCTGAAGGTGATTCCAGGATTTACAGGATGGACCATCGTTTGAAATGACGACCCGTGGAAATCTGGAAGAAAGTCTGAAAATTGACAAACCACGGACATACTACGGACCGTGGTTTTGGTCAACGGGTCGTGGACCAACTCATCATTTTGAAGGCGAAAATTCTAAGTTGCAGGTCTGTTTTCACGAGTCACAGTATGGATCGTGGTTCAGAACCACGGTTCGTCATCCCGTCCGTGGTCACTGACAGTGCTGCATTAAAATGCCCATAACGTTTTACTCCGGACTCGGATTTGTGCGCGGTCAGTGGCGTTGGAAAGAAGACTTAAAAACCTTTAATTTGGTGGGTACAAGGCCACCTAACTTTTCATATTCTAGGAGGTGTTATCCTTTGAAGATGACACTTGTTTAGTCTTTCATGAAAACTTCTTTGGTTGGGGTGCTTCCAACATAATTTGCTTCTAAGAGTTTCTTATGAACATGATTCACATCCAAATCACTCACCACGCTATGGAAATGATCATTACACTCATGGAAATGGTTCATGTCTTAGCTTAGAATTTTTGGGGTGTCACAGGAAATTACTAAAATATCCCTGGGAAATGAGTCTAAAAATTTCTGAAAATTTCATTATAGGTTTCCACGGGCATGAACCACGGCCCGTGGAATGAACCACGGTCCGTGGATGGAGGGTCATAGTCCCTGGGAACTTTTCAGGCCTCTGGATTGATTTTCGCAAGTGGGTTTCACGGCCCGTGGATCATTCCACGACCCGTGGAACCCTCCCATGGTTTTCAAGCAAAAAATGAAGTTTCAGGACTGATTTCAACGGATTCAATCCATGGTCCGTGGTTTGATCCACGAGCTGTAGATGCCTCCCGTGGTTACTATTTGTCATTTCAATAGACAGATACATTTTAGTAAATTTTCCTGCAGTTTTCTAATTTAATTCCAGGGGTAATTTAGACTTTTCCTATCCCATTTAAAGGCTAAGCTACAATGTTTTGACTAGCCTAAAACTACCCAAACCCCCTCATTCCTTCAGATTAAGTCGACACTTAGAAAATTAGGAGAAAAAAAGCATTCTCTCTTCTCAAGAACAAGCAGAAGGTTCTCCCAAGTTCAGGCCCTAAATCCAAGGATTCTTCTGTGAGCTTTACCTCCAGGTATGTGGAATTTCAACAATGGGTATCCTTTCACCCATTGAGTCCCTAAGAAATTCAGTATCTCCAGTTTCCATTTAATTCTTCAGACCTAGGGTTCCTTAATTCTATGAACCTGTTGTATTTCAGTTTCCATTGTCTTGTAAGGAATTCACTACATGTTTTCTTGAGAATCTAGGATAGTAATATACTCAGAATTCTACGGCCCTAGCATGTTGTTAATTTCAGTTCTTTAAAAATTCATGCATGCTAGTCAAATATCTCAGTCAGTCATACTTCATGATTAGAATGCTATCAGTTTTCAGAATTATTATGCATTCTCAGAATAATCAGTATTTGGGCTATCCAGTATGTCAATTGTATTTAATTGCATATTCAATTGGGAGTAGACTTAGCACCGAGCGGACGAAGGGATAAAGATTCACCCGTCAGTTTAGGCTGAGACCTTTAGTAGAAGTCCCTAAGTCTCAGAATTATAGTTCCACCGTAGGTTCTAAATGGGTCACCCATCAGATTAGGCTTAACACCATAGTCCCTTGCTGGATATCAGATTTGTGGATCTAAGCCAATTTATGTTTGTATCCTTGGCAAGGTATGAACACTCTCCCAACTAGGGTTACAGGTTGGCCCCACAGTTAGCTCAACTTGGGGTATGTCGGTTAACAGTAACTCCCACAGTTCAGATTCAATAGTTGCATTGACCTTGTATTCAGTTGCCAGTTATTTAGTTCAGCAGTTTATAGTACATGTTAAATACTTTGTCATTGCATCTGTTACCTTTTGGTTTCATGTCTCAACCTACTCCTCATGTTTAGATTATTGTATCATAATTCAACATATATATGTACACATATATTAGTGCATACCCTGCATGCTCAGTACATTCAAAGTACTGGCACATACTTTTGTGCTACATCTTATTATGATGTAGGTTCAGGCGCTCAGCATGTGCGATTCTCCAGTCCCTATTTAGCAGTTTAGTGGTGAGTCCTCATACTATAAGGATGATAATTACATTCAGTACTCATTTACAGTTTCCAGACTTTTAGAGTTAGTTGGGGAATTGTCCCAGCATCTCACCTCATATAGAGGCTTTCAGACATAGTATTAGTTTCAGCTTTTGCAGTCAGTATTTATCTTAGACTTTTGCATATGTTTATACTTCAGAGATTATTGGATTATTATTCCCAGATTATTTCTTTAAACCAATATAGCTTCCGTACAATTAGTATTGTATTCAGAAATATTTAGTATATGCCAGACCATAGGTTAACTTGGGATCACTTGTGACCCTAGGCACTGTATTGCGTCTAGGGGTATCCTCGAGACATGAGAAACTTGGTATCACAGCCTCAGGTTTAATGTGTCCTAGAGTGTCTGAAAGCCACATCAAGTAGAGTCCTTTTCATGGGTGTGAAGCGCGCCACACTTATGGATAGAGAGCTACGAAATGTTTTTAGGATAAACTTCCCTTCTTTCTTTTAAATCTTGTGCTATAGAGTGTGAACTCTATTTAATCCCTTTCTAGCTCGTGCTTTTTCCGTTACAGAAAATGCCTCCCAGAAGAGCGAACGGAAGGGGAAACGGAAACAAAAATAAAAATCAGCAAGCACCACCAGCTCCAGCAGATCCTTTGAATGAGCAGGTCACTCATGCTGAGTTTAGGGCTGCTTTTCAGGTGCTGGCTCCAGCCATGACTGCTTAGGTGAATCAACAGGCTGTGGCACCAGCCTCACCATAGAATAACTTCGCAACAGCTAGGGTCCGAGATTTCACTAGGATGAATCCTCCAGAATTTCATGGCTCTAATACTGAAGAGGATCCACAGGAATTCCTGGATGTTATCCAAATGGTGAAAAAAATTATGGGTGTCACCCCGATTGAGAGTGCAGACTTAGCAGCTTATCAGCTGAAAGGAGTGGCTTATACCTGAAACCAACAATGGAAGGAGACTCGAGCTATAAATGCAAGCCGAGTGGATTGGAATCATTTTAAGACTGCATTTTGGATAGGTTTTTCCCACTTGAACTCAGGGAAGATAAGGTTTAAGAGTTCATCAATTTGAGGCAGAATGCCATGAGCGTGAAGGAGTATTCTCTCAAGTTTACTCAACTACTAAGTATGCTCCGGCGATGGTAGCTGACTCTAGAACCCGTATGAATAAGTTTGTGTCAGGTATTTCTGATGATCTGGTCAAGGAGTGCAGGACCGCCATGATGGTGAAGGAGATGGATATCTCCAGGTTGATGACTCATGCCCATCAGATTGAGGAGGAAAAGATCAAAGCAAAGGGAAGGGACAACAAGAGGGCTAGAACAAGTGAATTCAGTTATTCTCAATAGAGGTCAGAATGTGGTAACCGCTCTCAATTCCTCTAGAAATCTTCAGCTCTAGCCCCATCTTCTGCTAGTGCCTCAGTGCCCAAGTTCAGACAGGATCAGCAGGATAGGGCACCATGCTCTAAGTCCCAAGGTAGTGTCATTAGTGGGCGCACTCATCAGGTTTGCAAGAAGTGTGGTAGGAACCACCAAGGTGAATGTATGACATGTAGTGAGAATTATTTTGGATATGGTAAGACAGGCCACAGAATGAAAGAGTGCCCAATGGCTTCTCAGAAGGGCAGGGATACTCGCTAGTAGAATTAGGCTAACTCTACAGCAGCTCCAGAAGGTCGTCTGACTCAGCAGGGTGCCTCATCTAGTGCAAGTGATGGTCAACGCCAAAACATGTTATATGCTCTTCAGATTTGATAGGACCAGGAGGATTCTCCCGACGTTGTCACGGGTACGTTATGAGTCTTTCATCTTGATGTTTATGCATTGTTAGACCCGGAGCTATGCTCTCTTTTGTGACTTCATAGGTAGCAGTAGACTTCGGTGTCAGTCCAAAAATCCTCCCAGAACCCTTCTCAGTCTCTACTCCAATTGGTGATTCAGTTATCGCCAGATGGGTATACAAAAATTTCTCAGTCACAGTTTCTCGGAAAGTCACCTCAACAGATCTTGTAGAGTTAGAAATGACTGACTTCGACATCATTCTAGGCATGAAGTGTTTACATTCTTGTTATGCCTCGATTGATTGTAGAACTAGGATATTTCGGGTCCAGTTTCCAAATGAATTAGTCTTAGAATGGAAGGGTAATACCTCAATGCCTGTAAGTCGGTTCATCTCTTACCTTATGGCCAGAAAAATGATTTCTATAGGGTATATCTGTCATCTTATTCGGGTTAAGGATTCTGATTTTTAGACCCCAACTCTTCAGTCAGTCCCGGTGGTTAGCGAGTTTCCCAAAATATTTCCAGAAACTCTTCCCGGAGTTCCTCCCAAAAGGGTAATCGATTTCAGAATAGATCTCCTTCCAGATACCTAACCCATCTCTATTCCACCTTACAAGATGGCTCTAGCCGAGCTTGAGGAGTTAAAAGAACAATTGAAAGACCTTCTAGATAAGGGCTTCATCAGATCCAACATCTCTCCATTGGGTGCTCCAGTCCTTTTCATGCGAAAGAAAGACGGATCTCTCAGGATGTGCATCGATTACCGTCAATTGAACAAAGTCACAATTAAGAATAAGTATCCCATTCCCAGGATTGATGACTTGTTCGACCAACTTCAGGGTGTCAGTTGCTTTTCTAAGATAGATCTCAAATTTGGCTATCATCAGCTCAGAGTCAAAGATTGTGACTTTTCGAAGACAACCTTCAGAACCTGGTATGGTCACTATGAATTTGTAGTTATGTCTTTTGGACTAACGAATTCTCCTGCAGCTTTTGTGGATTTGATGAATAGGGTGTTCAATCAATATTTGGACATGTTCGTCATCATCTTTATCGATGATATACTTGTATATTCTCGGAGTGAAGAGGATCATGCAAATCATTTGAGAGTTGTGCTGTAAACTCTCAGGGATCGCTAGTTATTCGCCAAGTTTAGTAAGTGTGAATTCGGGTTGACGTCAGTTGTGTTCCTTGGCCATGTGGTGTCTAGTGAGGGCATCCAAGTTGATTCACAGAATATAGAGGCATTGAAGAATTGGTCTAGACCCACTTCTCCGACAGACATCAGGAGCTTTATGGGTTTGGCTGGTTACTATCGGAGATTTGTTGAAGAATTCTCATCCATAGATGCCCCATTGACTAGATTGACTCAGAAAAAGGTTAAGTTCCAGTGGTCAGATGAGTGCGAGAAAAACTTCTTAGAGTTGAAGACCAGGTTGAACACAACTCCAGTTTTGACTCTACCATTTAGATGGATTTATTGTGTATTGTGATGCATTCAGAGTAGGCTTGGGTTGTGTCTTGATGAAGCATGCTAAGGTTATCGCTTATGCCTCCAGATAGCATAAGATTCATGAGAAGAACTACCCGATTCATGACCTTGAGCTGGCAGTAGTCATTTTTGCCTTAATGATTTGGAGACACTACTTGTATGGTGTTCATGTGGACGTCTTTATAGACCATAAGAGCCTCCAGTATGTGTTCACCCAGAAAGAATTGAATCTTCGTCAGAGAATATGGCTCAAACTCCTCAAAGACTATGATATGAATGTGCTCTACCATCCGGGTAAGGCCAATGTAGTGGCTGATGCCCTTGTCTATGGCTAGCGTGTCACATGTTGAGGAAGAAAAGAAATAATTGGCTAAGGATGTTCATAGGCTCCCTCGCTTAGGAGTTTGCCTTACATACACAACAGATGGCGGTGTGATAGTTCAGAATGGGTCAGAATCTTCTCTAGTAGTCGAGGTGAAGGAGAAGCAAGACAGTGACCCCATCTTACGTCAGCTAAAAGGTGTAGTCCAATAGCAGAGGATAGAGGTTTTCTCCCAAGGGGGAGATGATGTGCTTCGCTATTAGGGTCATTTGTGTGTTCCTAATGTGGATGAGTTGAGACGGTAGATCCTGACAGAAGCTCATAATTCCAACTATTCTATTCATACCAGTGCCACCAAGATTTACCATGACCTACAGGAAGTCTATTGGTGAAATGGCATTAAGAAAGACATCGCAAATTTTGTGGCAAGGTGTCCCAATTATCAGCAAGTAAAGGTAGAACATCCGAGACCAGGAGGTGTGACTCATGATATTAGCATCCCTACTTGGAAGTGGGAAGTGATCAACATGGATTTCATTACAGGTTTACCTCGTATTCGCAGACATCATGACTCCATTTGGGTAATAGTTGACAGGGTGACTAAGTCGGCTCACTTCTTGGCTGTCAAGATTACAAATTCAACAGAGGATTATGCTAGACTCTAGATAAGTGAGATAGTCAGGTTGCATGGAGTTCCCTTGTCCATCATCTCAGATAGGGGTACTCAGTTTACATCTCAGTTCTGGAGATCATTTCAGAAAGGTCTTGGTACTCAGGTAAATCTCAGCATAATATTTCATCCGCAGATGGATGGTCAGGCAGAACGCACTATTCAGACCTTAGAGGATATGTTGAGAGCTTGTGTGATCGATTTCAAGGGTAGTTGGGATGATCACTTTCCCCTCATAGAGTTTGCCTATAATAACAGCTTCCATTCCAGCATTCATATGGCCCCATATGAGGTTCTTTATGGGCGTAGGTGTAGATCACTTGTTGGATGGTTTGAAGTATATGAAGCAGCCTTGATTGGGCCAGATTTGGTTCATGAGGCTATGGAGAAGGTTCAGCTTATTAGGGAAAGGTTGAAGACAGCTCAGAGTCGTCAGAAGTCCTATGCAGATGTGAGGAGAAAGGACTTGGAGTTTGATATTGATGATTGAGTTTTCCTAAAAGTATCACCCATGAAGGGTGTGATGAAATTTGGCAAGAAAGGGAATCTCAGTCCCAGATATGTAGGTCCTTTCAGAATCTTGAAGAGGGTTGGCAGTGTGGCTTATGAGTTAGAATTTCCAGTCGAACTAGTAGCGATTCATCCAGTCTTTCATGTTTCCCTTTTGAAGTGGTGATCCGGCATGGATTATGCCATTAGAGAATGTGGGTGTGAAGGTTAGTCTCACCTACAAAGAGGTTCCAGTTGAGATTCTTGACCATCAGGTTCACAGGTTGAGAAATAAGAAAGTTGCATTGGTGAAGGTTTTGTGGAGAAATCAGTCAGTTGAGGGAACTACTTGGGAAGCAAAAGCAGCTATGATGGCCAAGTACCCTCACCTCTTTCCTTCCGATCCAGTTTCAGCTTGAGGTAATAGTTCCTCTCTAGTTTCTTAACTTACTCATGTTAATTTCAGTCTCAGTATAATGTTTCCTCAACTATTCCTGTATTTCCAGCATGCTTCCATATACTTAGAACTCAATTCAGTCAGAAATCAGCTTCTTAGAACTCAGTTGGTAAGGATTGCAACTCTTTCCCTCCCAAACTCAGCTTTTTTAGTCTTCATTCGAGAATGAATGATTCCAAGGAGGAGATATTATAACACCCTAGGGAAATTTAAGCCTAGAACCAGTTCAGAATTTTTAAGTGTGAACTGTCCAAGTACTAGCCAGATCCACAAGCTGTGGAACAATCCTTGAGCCGATCTACGAACCATGGACTGGGACCGTGGAAATCAGATCAGAGGCCAAGCACTTGGTCTGAGAACCACGACCAGGATCTACGAATCGTGGAACAGTCCACGAGCCGTGGACTAGGGTCGTAGAAATCAGACCTGAGGGTCATCATTCCATCAGGAACCACGGGCAGGTTCCAAGAGCCATGGATGGGTCCATGAGCCGTGAACCTCGTCCGTGGTTATCAGACCCATATCATGACAAAAAGCTCAGGAACCACAATAGGGTTCCACTGGCCGTGGAAGCATCCACAGATCGTGGTTCCCACTCGTAGAACTCAGGTCATGAATGTTTTTTTGCACTTTTCTAATTTAATTCCAGGGGTATTCTAGACTTTTTCTATCCCTTTTAAAGACTAAGCTACAACGTTTTGACTAGCCTAATTTGGATTTTAAGCCTAAAACTACCCAAACCCCCTCATTCCCTTAGATTAAGTCGACACATAGAAAATTAGGAGAAAAGAAGCGTTCTCTCTTTTCAAGAACAAGCAGAAGGTTCTCCCAAGTTCAGGCCCTAAATCCCAAGATTCTTCCATGAACTTTACCTCCAGGTATGTGGTATTTCATCAATGGGTATCCTTTCACCCATTGAGTCCCTAAGAAATTCAGTATCTTCAGTTTCCAGTTAATTCTTCAGACCTAGGGTTCCTTAATTCTATGAACCTGTTGTATTTCAGTTTCCATTGTTGTGTAAGAAATTCACTACATGTTTTCTTGAGAATCTAGGATAGTTATATACACATAATTTTACAGCCCTTGCATGTTGTTAATTTCAGTACTTTAAAAATTCATGCATGCTAGTCAGATATCTCAGTCATTCATACTTCATGATTAAAATGCTACGAGGTTTTAAAATTATTATGCATTCTCAGTATAATCAGTATTTGGGCTATCCAATATATCATTTTTATTTCATTGCATGTTTAGTTGGGAGTAGACTTAGCACTAAGCGGACGAAGGGATGAAGGCTCACCCGTTAGTTTAGGCTGAGACCTTTAGTAGAAGTCCTTAAGTCCCAGAACTACGGTGCCACCGTAGGTTCTAACGGGGTCAGCCGTCAGATTAGGCTTGACACCTTTGTCCCTTGCTGGACATCAGATTTGTGGATTCACGCCAGTTTATGTTTGTACCCTTGGCAAGGTATGAACACCCTCCCAATCAGAGTTACAGGTTGGCCCCACAGTTAGCTCAGCTTGGGGTATGTCGGTTAACAGTAGCTTCCATAGTTCAGATTCAGTACTTGCATTGACTTTGTATTCAGTAGCCAGTTATTCAGTTCAACAATTTACAGTACATGTTAAATATTTAGTCATTGCATCTGTTACCTTTCAGTTTCATGTCTCAGCTTACTCCTCATGTTTAGATTATTGTATCATAATTCAACATATACATGTACACATATATTAGTGCATATCCCGCATGCTCAGTACATTCAAAGTACTGACACATACATTTATGCTACATCTTATTATGATGTAGGTTCAGACGCTCAACATCCGGACCGCGTTTAGTGCGATTCTCCAGTACCTATTCAGTAGCTCAGCGGTGAATCTTCATAGTTCGAGGATGATACTTATGTTTATTTATTCAGTACTCATTTATAGTTTCCAGACTTTTAGAGTTAGCTGGGGGCTTGTCCCAGCAACTTACTTCAGATAGAGGCTTTCAGACATAGTATTAGTTTCAACTTTTGCAGTCAGTATTTATCTCATACTTTTGCATATGTTTATACTTCAGAGATTACTGGATTATTATTCCCAGATTATTTCTTTAAACCGGTATAGCTTCCATACAGTTAGTATTGTATTCAGAAATATTTATTATATGCCAGATCAAGGGTTAGCTTGGGATCACTTGTGACCCTGGACACCGTGTTGCATTTAGGGGTTAGCCTCGGGATGTGATAATGACCCTAATTTATATCTAATACACTTTCCACACGCAAGAATGGATCTTAACACCTATGTACTATTAAAAATCATCGAGTTAGGGTCTAACAACATATGAAGAAGGTCCGGATCCTAGCTTAGAATTTTTAGGGTGTTACAAGTCTAGGTTTTATAAAATTAACATCACTTGTATTATTAGAAGCATTATCTAAGGTGACACTCATTACTTTATCACAAAGTCCAAAAAAGTCAAAATATCGACAATAATAACAACTATATAACCATCGATTTTACTAACTTCACAAATTTTATAGCCTATAATTCTTTTTTGTATGTTCCAAATTTCATCAAGTCAATGGGAAATAACAGTGAAATAATTATTACCATCAACACTAAGACCCATATCAGAAGTGATAGACTTCCTGTCATTATAACGGGAAAATAAACAACGAAGATAATGACAATGTTGACCTTGAAATTCAAAAATAGCATTTTTAATTGTGTTTCTTGGAAAATCTTGAAAAGATAGATTATACATTTGTTGAATATAATGAATAAAATCAGGGGTTTCATCAAAATTAAAAGGCAAGCCAATAACAACAATCATTTTAGCTAATTCTTCAGGATCTCTTTCTTAACTATATGTGCGATGTGTACTAGCGCCAGAGACATTAAAAGGGTTTAACTATGATTGAACGATGTTAGAATGAGCTACTCCTAACGATGTATCGGGAATGAGAAGATCATATTTTTTAGCATCGGCTATAGCCTTAACTTGTAAAAAATCATTTTTACAATATTTTCTCAAATGTGTAGTTAACTGCCCCGTCCAACCTGCATTTCTCATAGTTTTATGATTCATCACTTTCTTTTTACATCTATTGTGAATAATTTTAGTTTTATCCTCACTTTGATCAAGAAATTACCTCACAACTGAAGTTTTAGGACGTTCAAGCTTGAGCTTAGTCCTAGTAGAATGTACAAGAGGAGGAGGGGAGGTCATCTTGACCCTGGAAAGGAACTTCAATAACGGGACTAGTAAATGTCTTTGTTTCATCAAAATCATTATTTTCTAATTCTACTTCTTTATCAAAATTACCAAACGTCTTTTTAAGAATTCATGATCTAGTGGAGTATTAGTATCAAAATTTATAGCAGTTTTATCGACATGCGTAAAATCTTCCGTATTAATTCTAACTTAAGCCTTTGATTTAAAATATAACACCCTGTACCTTTCAAAATATATATGACTAAGTTAATATCGATGAAGGTACTTCAGCTCGAGATTGTGAAGGGGTACTTTGGCCTAGAATTTGAAATGACCAAATGTATATAAGTGTTAAGTTAAAGTATAAGGATGAGGGTTTTGAAAATGAGATAAAACAAGTGAGGTTCTTGCTCGACTTATCTAAGCTCATAGGTGACAAGTAGGTGCATCACCTACCTACGCTAACGAACTAAGTTCCGAGGGCCAATTACGGCTAGCAACACCATGGATTATTAGACCTAATGGTAGCCCAAACAAAGCTTAAAGTTATCCCATCAAAGTACAACCAAATCTGGCCCAAACAAATACAAAAGATAGCCACCAATGTTGACCATATTTTGATCCAAGATAAGCCCAAAATCAGCAACAAAACTTAACCCTTTTGAGGTCCAAGCAAAGGATAATTCTGGCACAAGTTTCTTGACACATTTTGGCCCAAATCTACTCAAAAAAGTCGGCCAAAGAGGACTCCTTATATAGACCTTTTGTTGATCAATATTGATCACAAAAAGCTAGATTTGTTTTTACTAGAACTCTCTCTTATCTTCTTTCCTCTTGGCAGCCCCTCTCTCCCTTTAGGGTTCTAAAAAGATCAAGATTCATTCAAGTTTAAGGTGAGTTAAACAACTTATTATTTTGGTACTAATATACTACATATAGCTAGGATATCCTATGGTAAGAAATACATGAACTATGGCAGCTCCTTCCTTAAGGTTGGACACTTAGAAATTGTGTAACAATTAAGAGATTTCTTCTTCTCTTGTTGATGTATGTGTAGGGGGTACTTAAGCTTTGCAAGGCATCAATAAAAAGAGGATAAAAACACCCCTTCAAGTGTGGTAAGTACACTGCCCATAATCATCTTTTTGGATTGAAGTTCGAATAGACAATTGTTGTTAAGAACTCACGAGACGGTGATCGGAAGCCGTGGGTTCAATGTGTTGCTATTGTATTTCGGTATGGTGAGTTGTGTAGGGGATGTTTGATGTGTATTGTATGGTTGGAGGCATTAGGTTTGTGTGTGCGATGTGTATTGAAATGGGGGATAAAGGTGTGACGATACACCCTTTAATTAATGCCAATACGTAAATCTGCCCAGAAAATATTTAGCTACTATTTTGGCAAAGTTGCATTAGGTTTAAGAGCTAATATTAGATTCATTATACCCTTGTGTTGTATATTAAATTAATAAAAGAAAGTCCTCGTTGTGGTAAGCGCAATCTTCAGAAGGAACGAGGTATGTTAAGGCTTCTTTATTCCTTATCAGCATGAATCTAAAAATGGAACTCTAAATCTCCGAAAGAAGGAATTTGAGTATTCTGTTGTAAGAGAGCTGATTTGGTAACTTAACAAGTCTCGAGGAACTAAGTGATACATTATGGTGATTCAAGTCACCTTCTTATAAAAATCTGATTCTTTTTGCACGAAACGTAAGATATCCTTTTGTCGAGTTTTTTCTTTGTATTGTGATCCCTAATCAAGCTTTAGAAATATAAAAGGAAGGTTAGCAAGTCAAATCCCATTCATATGTGTTTGGTAAGTTGATTTCAATACCTAGTAAGTCAAGGCTAAAGAAGTTATCTAAATGAACCTTCATAACTAACAAGAGTAGCTTTGAAGGTCAATCTAGTAATACGCTTATTACGCGTGGATTGCATGTTAGTGTGCACCGAGGTGCTACTGCTATATTGAGGCTATTATATACATATTTTGCACTGAGGTTCTACTGCCATATTGAGGTCATTACATACATAGTGTGCACCGAGGTACTACTACCATATTGAGGCCATTATATACATAGTGTGTGCCGAGGCTCTATTGCCATATTGAGGCTATTATATATAGGGTGCACCGAGGCGCTATTATGGTTCAACGTGTTATAAAGAGTGAGTTGCAGTGTGAGTCAATGCATTTGTTGTGTTCTAAAAAGAGTAAAGGAGAAAAGAGCTTAACGAGTCTTACCAATTACAGTTTACAAGTTTTATATTATATCCTATTCAGATTTAGTACTTGCAACTTACTATTATATTTCTACCTTACATACTAGTAAATTATTTTTGTACTGACGTCCCCATTTCCTGGGGGTTCTGCATTCATGCCTGAAGGTGCAGACAGAAACCCAGACAGACCTCTTCAGTAGGAGTTGTAGAGTTCAGCCATTTTGGTATGCTGCATTCTTTCTGGAGCTGACGAGTCAGAGGTCTAACTTATATTTTTATCAGGTTATGTACATGTACAGTTAATGGGTAGTCCAGGTCCCTGTCCTGGCTATGTGATATTTTATTTACTCATAGAGGCTTGTAGACGTGTATATATATCAGTGTTGGGTATGGCCTTGTCGGCCTTGTTATTAGCTTTCTACTATGATATTAGCCTTGTCGTCCTTGAGTTGTTTTCCTATTGTTGAGCTATCAGTGTTTCTAATCGCTATATTTGGAGACCTTGTCGGTCTCAGACCCCTAGCAGGTTCAATAGAGATACACTCAATTTTGTCGCCCTCGGCCTTTTGGAGCTCCAGTTGCCGGTCCCTCCTCCCCTATTTTAGAGTGTGACAAACTTGGTATCAGAGCACGTTGAAACCCAGGGAGTCTACAAGCCGTGTCTAGTAGAGTCTTGCTTATGGGTGTGTTGTGCACCATACCCATAATCATGGGGCTAAGGGACATTTAGGAATTGTTATCCTTCTTTCATATGCTAGATCGTGCAATAGAGAGAGGTCATAAGATATTTGAAGTCTAATTCATGCTTTTCTATTCCTTGTTTACAGAAATTCCTGTGACCAGTCAAATGACTAGCCGATGAGTTGGCACGAATGCGGGGAAAGGTACTAGTCGTTCCCCACCCATCCAGATGGATAGATTGGAGGCTCAGAGTGAATCACCAACTCCAGAGATCCCAGTTCAACCAGTACCCGATGAGACTAGAGGGGATTCAGCACCCCCATCCCTACCTGCTCCAGTGGCACCTGAGATAGCTAGAGATGAACCAGCACCTGCAGCTCTTCCACCTGGAGTAGAGGACCAGGACTCAGGAGCGCAGTTCGATTATTGACCCAGATGGTAGCTACACAACATCAACAAATAGGGGCATCAACGAGTGCTAGGTCAGGTGGCTCAAAAAGTTCTAGGGCCCAAGAGTTTATCAGCCTGAGTCCTCCTATATTTACAGGCTTTGACCCATGTGAGGACCCTCAGAAGTTTATTGATCAGATTTATCGGGTACTTCGAGTTATGCATGCATCAGTAGTGGAGCCAGTGACGTTTGCATCTTTCAGGCTATGGGATGTGGCCATTTTGTGGTTCGAGGCAGTGAAGTATGCATGCATGCATCTAGGGGATTGAATGCACCCCCAGCTGAATGGGAGGATTTTTCAGAGGCCTTTATAGCTTACTATCTTCCACAGGATGTTCGAGAGGCCAGACTTGATCAGTTTCTAGCCCTTAAGCAGGGCAATATGAGTGTTCGAGAGTACAACCTCAAGTTTAATTCATTAGCCAGGTACGCCCCGATATTGTGAGTACGATGCGAGCTAAAGTTCATAGATATGTGGGTAGCCTTAAGGATGAATTGATTAAAGGATTAACAATAGCAACCACACAAGAGGATATGAATATTTCTAAGATACATGCTATTGCTCAGACTGTAGAGGATCTTAAACTACAAATTAGAGATATCCAAAGCCGAGAAAGGGATCAGAATAAGAGGGCTAGATCTATTGGGTCCTATGGGGAGCCACGAGGTAATGTTAGGCCACATTTTCATAGGCGACCATCCCATCCTACCAGTGGTGCCCCACATTAGTTGCAGAGGCAGAGGTATGATCATTTTTCTAAGCCTGGACCAGGCCACAGTTCAGGTGCATCAAGTTCCCATCGCCAGGGGCATTCAGGTCAGATGAGGCTACCTTTGCCACCTTGTGTCCAGTGCAGTTGGAAGCATCCTGAGATATGTCGCCAGGGTTCAGATACTTGTTATTCATGTGGGCATCCTGGTCACTTTATGTGAGAGTGTCCGAGTAGAGGTAGGGGTGAAATGTCCCAGCCTACAGGGTCGATGATAGCTTCTTCATCTACAATTTGTCCCCCTAGGACAGGCCCACAAGACACACTAGGTTGTGGTAGAGGTAGAAGAGGAGGAGCATCCAGTTCGGGCAGTGGTCAAAAATGCACTTATGCTCTAGCCGGTCGCCAGGACTTGGAGTCGTCACCTGATGTTGTTACATGTACATTGACTATTTTTACTAATGCTATTTATGCACTTGTAGATCCTGACTCTACTCTTTCATATGTTACCCTCCTCGTTACTGGTAAGTTTGGGGCAGACCTAGAGTTATTGCCTAGACCCTTTGTTGTATCTACGCCGGTTGGTGAATCTATTATAGCTAGACGAGTTTATCGAGATTGTGTAGTGTGGATTTATGACCATCTCACTTCAGCTAATATAATTGAATTAGATATGATTGACTTTGATGTCATTATGGGTATGGACTAGTTAGCTACATGTTAGGCTAATATCGATTATAGAACTAAGGTTGTCAAATTCTATTTTTTGGAAAAGACAATCCTGGAGTGAAAAGGTAGTGCTGCCACGCCAAAGGGTAGGTTTATTTCCTACCTTAAGGATCAAAAAATTATTTCTAAAGGCTATATATATCATCTAGTTTGAGTAAGAAGCATAGAGGATGAACTAGCAACTCTTCAATCGGTTCCCGTGGTGAGTCAGTTTCCAAATGTATTCCCGGATGAGCTTCCAGGAATCCCTCCAGAAATAGAAATTGAGTTTACCATTGATCTACTCCCAGATACTCAGCCAATATCAATTCTCCCTTACAGGATGGCTCCTTATGAAGCTATATACGGGCAAAAGTGTAGATCGTCGATTGGATGGTTTGAAGTTGGGGAAGTAGAATTGTTAGGGCCTGACCTAGTTATTCAGGCAATGGAAAAGGTAAAGCTAATCCGAGAAAGATTACTAACAGCCCAGAGTAGGCAAAAATCGTATGCAGATGTGCGATGTCGAGATTTGGAATTTAATGTTAATGATTGGGTTTTCCTAAAGGTTTTGCCCATGAAAGGTATTATGCGGTTTGGTAAAAAGGGAAAGCTTAGTTCAAGATATATCGGACCGTACAGGATCACTCGAAAGGTAGGAAAAGTGGCATATGAGCTAGAGTTACCTACAGAGTTGGAGACAGTCCATCCTCTATTTCATGTATCGATGCTACGAAAGTGCATATGGGATCCTTCATGTATTATGCTTATCAAAGATGTTCAACTTTTTGAAGACTTATCCTACGAGGAAGTACCAATTGCAATCCTAGATCGTCAAGTTAGGAAGCTCAGAACCAAAGAAGTAGCCTCAGTAAAGGTGTTGTGGAGAAACAATAATGTTGAGGAAATGATGTGGGAAGCCGAGGAAGAAATGAGAAAAAAGTATCTTGATAATGCTCAAAAGCACTCTCCAATGGAGATAATTGCGATCGTCAGAGCAAAACACATTTATATTCCCAACGAATGTCAGGGTCGTACCCACAGAGAACAATGTAGTCGCAATCGAGCTAATAAAGAATCTAAGAAACTTATTAAAGTTCAATTAACAAAAGGGAAAAGATATCTAAAAAGGGGTTTTTAGACAAAATTAAAAGATAAAGAAAATCAAATAAAAGATAGGTTTTGATCAATGGCTTTAACCTTGCTTTCTCCAAGCAAGGATAACAAGGGAGAATCGCGAATGAGAATTCAATTCACAATACTTGCACCCGATCAACACATGGGTAGTCTTGGCTAAAGGTGTACTCAACCGTCTTTCGACCAATCAAGCAACTATCCCATGGGTTATCTCTAATTACCATGAGTGTGCAATAACCAATAATTTAACTTGGGTGAGTTGGGCTATTTCTAACCCCAACTCTTAGATGGGAGTTTTCGGCAACCAAACTATCTCTAGCCTTGATCTAGAGTGGAAACCCCAAATCCCCACTATTGAATCTTCCCGAATTTAGGGAATTCCTTTCTCAAGAAAAAACTCAAATTAGAAAGCTAAGTCAATGTTTGCAACCATTAACTATAAATTCAAGAATGGAGGATTCAATATACCAAATAATCAAGCAAGAGCAAAATCTTGATATCGATTAAACACCCAAACAAGTATTATCTCTAATACAAACCCAAATCTCAATTCAACAAATACACCAATAAAATAGCAATTAAGAACAAGAGTTGAAGAATGAAAACTAAAGATTTTACAATAAAGAGCATCCAAATCTTCACTCCTATGGTGTTGGTTGATGAACTTGCTCTCCAAGCTTTGCCAAAGAAAGGTTTCCAATCGGCTGGGGAGTCTTTTGTATGGATTAGAGTTTCCAACTATGTGAAATTCCTAAGCTGTCCAACTACCTCCGCTTTCCTTCTTCGCCTATGTGTAAGGTCCACCGCGTACGCGAAGTGTCTTTGTCTGGTTGACCTTCGCGTACGCGTTCAGTAAGTTGCATTCGCGGAGCTTTGCTTTAGTTGACCTTTGCGTACGCATATGGGACACCGCGTTCGCGAAGGCCTTTGCTGCTGCCAGTCACTTGCTTCTCCGAATAGCTTCCTTTTGAATTATTTTCATCCCAATTCTTTCCGAACACTTCTAAAATACAGAGACCTGCAAAATAGAAGTAATTCGTGTCATTTGCACTATTTTCCACTTAGTATTAGCAAAAGTATAAGATTAAGAGCTCAATAAGTAGGTAGAATACCAACTTATCAAACCCCCAAACTTGAACTATTGCTTGTCCTCAAGCAACTAAGAATTCTAACTCAAGAGGCACACAACACAAGTGCAATGACAATGCCATAAGCCAAGGATAGCCCATTTCAAGCACCAAGCATGACTTCGGTTGGTACTAATGATTAGTCAATCACACGATAATTTAATTTAAGCATTTACCTCTAATTCAAATCACAATTCAAGGATGCAATGGAACTTTAAGAACAACCAAGTGACAACAACCAATCTTCAATATGTGACTCAAACCATTAGCTTACCAAACATGCTCATTTTGACTCATTTTTCAGAGTTTATCAATGTCACCAACTATCCTAATTCGCATGCTCTCTTAAGAACGAAAGTCCCAAAAACACATTATGTACAAAGACAATCACAAGGGACAAATACAAACACTCACACTCACAAGGAATTTCAAGTACTAACACGTATCAACCATAGGCTTGCCCTTATTTTTATTCGCCACTAGCTCAAGAATAATAGGTTGGAGATCTCAAAGGGCTTTTCTAAGCTTGTAATGTAGGCTCGGGGACGGGTAGGATACACATTTTGATTCAAGTGACTACATCCTCCTCGAACTCTACACAACTTTTTCAACTCAAAACCAAAGCCATTTCATTCATTTTATTCATTCAATCACGGGGCACCATTTCACTTCTTATTATTTGAAGCCCCAATTCTTATCATTTTCTTCACCTTGGAGGATTTTCTTTTCTTTACTTTCCTCTTTGCTTTTCTTTTCAAACATCTTTCTTCTTTTTGGCAATTCTTTTTGTGCAACGAACCAAGATACACTCAATTAGCACTCCTCCAAGGTACCTTTTATCAACCCTCAAACTTAGGCTTTTAGCCTCAATTTCACGCTTGTGGAGTTCAAGAAGGGACGGGTTCAAGAGAGGGATTCATTGTTAAAATGGTTCAAGGCTTGTATCAAGGTTGCCAAAGAAAAGGCATAAGGCTTAAGAAGGGTGACTAATGATTTCAATTAAGTGCAATGGTGGCTTTTAAGGCTAAGTAGGCTTCAATAATCACAAAGAAGGCCTAAGATTATTTTTCCAACCAAAAGTAATCAAGACTAGCATTAAAGACTAACCGGGCAAGTTCTAGTTAACACAAGCAAGCACAAGAATTATTCAACTAAACCTCACCACACATGGCATGCAAATCATTCAATAAGGATCAATTTTAACTTCCTAAATAAGAACAAAGAGGAGCCATTCTATATTATCACCGCTAATGAGCTAAGAGTCACAAAAAGATCAAAGGGGTTATCACACACATCATTCTTCGCCATGCACTTTTCACAAATTTTTTGGAAGGGTATGCTTATTTCACTTAGCATGAAAGACTACTTCATTAGTACCAAACAAGTCAATCGCAACCAAAACCTCAAAAGACAATGATTTTCCCTTAAGAATGACGTCACTCAGTCAATAATTGGGCCAATTCACCTATCTAAATCGGTATGGCTACACAAGGTGGATCAACCCAACCATCACAATCAATAGGCACATGCGATTTGCACATGACGATGTGCGGGTCGCACGTGCAATGCACAAGCCAAATAGTGGGCATGTGCAAAGCTCATGCGGTTCACAATCGCTATGTGTAATTCTGTGTTCTCGGCTCTGACAAGTTCTATTTAGCCTAATGGGTACTCAGACTTTCCCTGGCTCACAACAACCAACACATCGACTACAAAATAACAAAATAAGCTAAAAAAAGCAAAGACACCATTAACTTCTTCCATAGCAACACCAAAACCCGACAAGGGCATAAATCCACAAAACACACCGACAGGAGAACACAAATATCTAAACAAACAAAACAAGCCCGACAAGGGCACAACAATATCCAAAATGAAAAAACAAGCCCGGCGAGGGCACAATAATATCCAAAAGTAAAGCAAGCTAATCTAGATAGAGTCCGGTCCAACACTCCACCCCCAACTAAGATAGGGCAGTGCCCTCACTGCATCAAAATAGGAAATAAGTTTGAGGGGGCTCCCTGAGGTGTATCAGTCTGAACTGGAGGAAGAGGGGAACTCAAGTCTCTCCTTATCCTCATCATTATCATCCTCGAGTGTACCCGATCCACATAAATACTTCAATCTATCCATCATCTTGTTCAAGAACTTGCTCTTGTTCTTCTCATGCTCGCTGAACTTTCTTTGGCGCTTTTCAACTTTTCCTTGCCAGCGGCTCATGTGCTCTAAGCGGGTATTTATTACACTCAGTCGCCCATTGATCAACTTTTTCTCAGTGGCCACTTTGGCAAGAGATGGAGGGGACTTGGAACCTGCGGGTGTGTCAGCTCCAGCTGAGCCAGTAGAGAATCCAGCCAACAACTGCTGAACATGTGCATCCACTCCCTGAATCTAACTAGAGAGGTAACATATGAGATATGGCCCGGACTGTAGTGGTCCTACAGGATGAGATAATCCAGATGCAATGGTAGAACGACCAGTGGGCTCAGTCAAAGACTCAGGAAACGATCCGAAAGATGGAGAAGCTACATCAATCTTTATCTTCTTCTGCTGTGCTTCTGGGCCCTTTTCAAAAATGGGTGAATCCTAGTTGCTGGCTTCTTATTAATGTCATTAGGGCGTGGTAACACCCCGACATAATAGAACAACTGAGTCACCAATGAGGGGAATAAAAGGCTTTTCGATCTTCCACTAGCCACCTCTACCATCTGGGCCACAATATGGTGCCCAACATTCACGTCTATGCTATCAATGAGGGCTGTAACCATCAATGCTTGGTCAGGGGTCACATCAGTGTCATGAGAGGATGGTATGATCCTCACACAGATAATCAAAAGCCAAGATTTGGCAGTGAACTCATGCGAATCAACCCCCTTTTGCGAGGTCAACCAATTCGGAGTCACCCCGTCATGCAACTTGTCAACCAACCACTGGTATCCTTCTGCTTTTGATTTTGCAATATAAACTTCATTATCAGCATCTGGAAGGTTGTACAGTGCATTGATAATTTTGGGGTTGAAACTCACTTAGACACCCCGAACGGTAGTGACCAATGCACTCTTGAAGTCGGTGATTGAAGCATTAGCATAGAACTCTGTGACCACTGTGTGGTTAGCCATAATAGGTGGAGAAGCGAAGCAAATCCACCTTTGCTCCACCAATCTCTTATAATTCCGACATTTTTTGTTCAACTTTGTCCATATTGATTCCTTTCTCTCTAACAAAGGGCTTGGACAAGAGCTCATCATACCGGCGCTCACATGATGCCGATAGGAACCTATCCTGATCATATTTCTCCTCCATTTCCACATTTGGAACATGTTCAACTTCATTTTCACTACTATTGGAGGCCAGCGTTTTGATCAAAGTACCTACAAAACACACCAATATGTTAAAAGTTCTTAGGGACACTTAAAACAATGTATTAAAAAGCACTTAGGCCAAAGAAATAGCTAAAAATAATTCTAAGGTGGGCTTTGCGGAGATACTATTTTGGCACTGCTAGGAATTCCTTCTTCGCGTATGCGGCCATGTGGCTGCATTCACGAAGAGGAATTTTTATTTTTTCAGAATTTTTCTCCTTCGCGAATGCGGCCAGGTGACAACGAACGTGAAGGCCATCGTGTTCGCCCAGATCAGTGCCTCTTTGAGGCATTTTCTCAAACACTTGGTAGACACAATTCATTTAAGCAATTTATGCTCATTATGCTCATGATAATCTGTAATGACCCTTCCGGTCATTTCCACGTTTGAGTTTTGAAGTCAAGCAAATCGACAAAAGATATCGTAAGACCTTTAACAAATTTCCTGAACTTTGGGTCAAATGTCTCGGGGCTTTTCTCCCAGTATATAAAGAGTTAGAAGTCCCCCGAAATACCAAATTGAAGGTCTACGAGTCTAGTTTCCAACGCACAAAACCGCACGTCCAAATAATCTCGGAGCAAAGAGTTATGACTATTTTATCGCGGACTGTCTGGCAGAAAACGGGTTGCGAACCGGGTCGCGAACCGGGTCGGGTTAAATTTGATTTAAGCCTCGATTTCACGTTTTAAGACGCCGTTTCAGTTCCGAAACAGTTATAAAAAATAAGGGAGGATCTCGAGAGAATTCTTGAATATCGAAATCGTGCGTAGGCGAATTACGAGCCTAAACTTAAGAACTTTTAGCCTCGCACGTATATTTGAAATATGTATTTAAAAGTCGAATTTGGTAAAAACTATATTAGTATTGCCTTTTCAAAGTATTTAAAAAGGGTTATGAAAAATATATTTGATACGATATAAGTGTATACGTAATTATTTTATAAGGTTTTTATACTCCGTAATATTTTAACGGAGATAGTAAATTTAGTTATGTTGAAATT
Source organism: Jaltomata sinuosa (assembly GCA_003996215.1). Classification (NCBI taxonomy): domain Eukaryota; kingdom Viridiplantae; phylum Streptophyta; class Magnoliopsida; order Solanales; family Solanaceae; genus Jaltomata; species Jaltomata sinuosa. The sequence continues at coordinate 122,377 of QJPP01004946.1, forward strand.
TATTATTATAATATAGTAGGTTTTATTGGAAATGATTTTCTATCCATTATGGTATATTTAAAGTATTATATTTATTTTACCACGAATTTATGCAATACCCGAATATTTATATAACGGGATAGGAATATTGTTTTGTTGCCACCTCCATTCCACGTGTAGGTGGAGGGAGTGGCCAGCAAATACCTACAGTGAGTGTTGGCAGCATATACTTATGCTTTATCCACAATTTGCTAATGTAAAGGAGTGCTGCCTAACTTACATTGCTTTACACTATATAATTAAGGATTGAATATAGTTCACTGGAAGTGATTTCACTTTCTCTCAACAAACAACTTCAATTACATACTGCTCCATATACAATCATACGCATACAGAGAGAGGAATTGGTGGGACCAATTTAATGTTGTGGTTATATTAAATTTGTTGTAGAAAATCAATTATCTACGTCAAGTTATTCAAGCCCAAATCCGATTCCGATTCCGATTTAGTTTTGGAATTTCTTGGAGTGTTCGAGCTTGGACATCGTTTTTCTAGCAGCTTGTCGTCGGACGACAGGTAGGTTATGGTTTATTTTCCCTAGACTCCGCATATATAAAATAAAATTGTATTAATGGGCATCCTTGGGTTGGTTTATTAGGTTGGTACCACATACCTTGACCGCTTTATTCATAACCGCCTACTTTTGTTCCCCCGTTGTTTGTAGTATTTGCCGGTATATTTTATTTACCCTTGTGGTCCTGCGAGGCCTTGTTGACTCTGGAACATAGAAGGTGGGATTTTTGGGAATGTCCGCGAGTCCCGGGCATAGAATTATCCTTCTAGGCTGGTTATGTTTGCTGAGTAGCTGTGGGCCTGTGCAGGGTCGATAGGTTGATTGTAAGCTGCTGGGCAGCTGTTGTGTGTGATCATATCATTTCCATGCATATAAAGAGGTTTTATCCATGTTTTACAGTGGTTTTGGCTTCGGGCCTACTGGCACTGTTTTCTCAACCTTGCATGGCCCGGGGGGCCCGTTTTTGATGGAAATGATTTGGAAATGGTTGATTTCACTTGTGGTTTAAAATCATCAGTTTTACGATTATCGCTAGACTCGGCAGGGCCGGAGTGCTAGTTGAGTTTTTCTTACTACTTGAGATGATTTTTAGCCTCGGTTGGACCGAGCACCTGAGAGGACTTTTTACTGTTTAGACCCGGCGACGCCCGGGCACCCTTGGAGGGGGTTTTGAGATATTTTTCTACTATTTTTAGTCCTGGACAGGGTCTGGGCATGCATATTCGAGACTGGGTCTCTATCTTGATATCGAGACTTGGTCTCTATCTTGATATATGTTCTGATACTGAGTTTTAGTATGGGGTCTGGGACCTCCATGGACCTTGCTATCCGGGCCAGGGGCTACGGGCTGCGTGTGCCGGAGGAGGGGTATACGGTGGAGTAGAGGTATACGGGCAGAGTCCTTCCATGGAACCTACCTGCTGGCCGGATCGGCGCCGGAGGAGGTACATACAGAGAATACATTGCACTTGAGATCTTCATGCATCATATCATTCATGGTTCGAGTTCCACCCTTGTTTGCTGTTTGCTGATTGTACGCTCCGGTAGTATGGGATGCCGGAGGGTTTGTTTTCACTTGTTTGTGTTCCTCGGTTGTATGGGCGGCCGGGGGACTGTAGGTAGATTTTTGCTTTTTACTTACAGAGTTGTTCTCTATTAGGGATGAGTATGAGATTGGT